>CANXYC010700122.1:0-18619 GCA_948193065.1 Aleurites moluccanus
CGTATTCCTTTGGCATCCTTTTCTTCTGCCTTGGAGACTTAGTACATGTATAAATCCAAATCTTAAAGTAATGTAATAAGAAATGTTTAAAATAGTTCCATGGTACTGTAGCTAGATTATGGCATGTAGATAATATTAAGTTTGCATGTATATATTTTTATAAATTGAGTATAATAAATGTTTGTATAAACATATATGATTGTGGTGTATGTTATATATATATTGATGGAGATATTGAGATTGTTTGGAGATCTAGAGGGATCCTGGTGTCTGAGATGAGATGAAATATTATAGAAGTGCTATTTATATGTTTTGATTTCTTAGGCATAGTCCAATTTTAGAGGAGGTGCTGTCGAATTTTCTTCAGCATTTCCATAATTAATTGGGTTATATTTGATTGTTGCATGTCATTTAGGTTGTCATTTGGGTTCTACGCGGTACTGATCGTTTATGCATCACCCGTACCCTAGGACCGTCACGACTTCCGAGATATGTCGTGACACACACACACACATACACACACATATATATATATATATCATTAAATATATTCTTATTGTTCATAAACCATTGTTACTATTGTTATATATATATATATATTGAATTCGATCTATTCTTTGATCAATCAATGTAAGACTCGAAGTATTATTGTATCTCCATAACTTATTGAGTTTTCAACTTATTTTTTTTCTTCTATTGTAGATTTCAGGTGCTAAAGTACCTGTTGATAGGATAGACAAAGTTTTTTGATTGTTTTTCTTTCCAATAAGCTAATGTATTGATTTGATAATCATTTGATGTTTTGTATTATTTTGGTATACTAATCATAGTGGCTCCATAGATTGAATTGTATTAGATTGAGCTTATTGGTAATCCTTGTTCCTTATTGGTGATAGCATTTTGTCTTTTGATCGATAAGGAACAAGTGATAATGTATTGATGGGTTATCTATCTATTGAAGTATATTGCATGGCTATAGAATATTATTGATGATTGTTGATCTAGGTTTGGGTTCTATAGGCTTATGGTGGCCTTAAGCTTACCCTTTCCCTAGGACCGTCACACTTTTAGTTTTGGGGTGTAACAAAGGTGGTTTTAGAGCTATAAGTTTAATGTATAGATAGATAGTGTTAGTCCTCTTAGGTTTGATATTGATTTTGATGATAACAAAACATGTTAATTGTGTTAATTGTACTAATAATTTATTTGAGTTGGTCAAGACATGACAAATCATGACCAAAGTTTATTTATAGGATTAACACTATTTGAAAGAGTGCATACGCTAAAAGGGGAGCATATTTAAAGAATGCAACTTTTTAGAAATGAAGTTGTAAGTTGCTGAATTTCAGTGTGTCGCAGGTGCGACCACTTGTAGTCGCAGGTGCGACCACTTATAGTCGCAGGCGCGACCACTTGTAGTCGCAGGCGTGACTCTAGGAATAAGTTTGGTCACAGGTACGACAAAGTCAATAGCAGTCTTGAAAAGTTTCAGGTCACGGTCATGACACATTTTAGTCTCAAGCACAAAATTAATTTGAGAATTTCTAAAAACATCCAGTAGCTTCAAGATAAACAGTGTCTCTCCAGTAGCGGGTACGACACAAAGAAGTCAAGGGAGTGACAAGTTTATTTGTGGACATGAAATTAAATTTAGAATTTATCAAAAGTTCTAGTAGCCTCAAGGTGAACAGTGACACAAAAGTAGAGAGTGCGACAAGGAGAGTCGCAGCTGTGACTAGTGAAATTCAAAGGCACGACTCTAAAAAAATGACAGATTTGCACATAGTCTGGAGTGATGCTAAATTATATATAAATTGGGAGAAGCTAAAAGGACAAACCATATATGGATGGAAAGATATGGTTGTCTAGTTTTAGGAACAAAAATTGGATTGAGCATTGGACATTGAAAAATGAAGATATGAATTTTTGAAGGAATTATACTCAAGCTGAAAGACTAGGACAGAATTAATAGTGCAATTTAAAAATATTATTAGGAATTATAGAAGAAGAATTTAAGCATGCCATTCTATATCATTGAATATCTATATGTCTAATTTCATATGGAAAAAGAATCAAGTGATTTCGAGCTCTATAGAAGGAGAAATTGAAGAATTAGTAAAGTATGCTCAAACTGTCTTATAGATTGGAGCAAGAAAATGTTATGATTTTTAAGACATAAATATGAATCATTTTGGAGTTGAGTTAATCTACAACGTTGTAGTAGACATATACAACTTTGGAGTTGTATAACTTGAGATATGAAGAAAATAAGTCGTGGGCGCGACGTTTCTTCAAAAAGGTCCAATAGCAAAATGTCACTTTAGTCGTAGGCGCGACTTCTGCGATTCAAATAGCAAAACTAGCTGTTGGAAAGTATTGTAACAACTATATTTTGGTGCATAACGGCTATATTTGATCCAAGAATATAAATACAAGATAGTATGAGGTTCAAACAGGTTGGAGAACTTGAGATTAACAAGAGATTAAGTATTTGAGAAATTAAATCAAATTAATTATTGTATTTACTTGAAATGAGCTGAAATTGTTAAAGCACCTTTAGTTGTGCTATTCTTTGAGTGTTGGAAAAATTCTTGAAAGGGATTTTTCTTTTTCTACTCTTTTGTAATTCTTATTGGGTTTAAGTGTGAGTTTTAGAAAACACTTGTATAGGTTGAGTGCAAGCTTTTGTAAAATACTTGTAAGGTTTGAGTGTAATCCCGTGAAAACACTTGGGTTTAATTTTACACCCATAAAAGGATCAGAGTAAAATACTCAAGTGTGATCTTGAGGAGTGGACGTAGGCAATGGTTGACCGAACCACTATAAATCATGTGTTTGATTCTCTCTTCCCTACACTCTTTATATTTTACTCATTTGTACATGTATATTCATTCATTGTTGAATTGGTTTATTTACTTCCATTATTTTATTTTGTGATTAATTTTTTATTTTGTCAAACAACCAATTCACCCTCCCTCTTGGTTGCTAAAGGGACTAACAAATAGATAGTTGTATAAGTTCACTAGTTTAAGTGTGATTAAATAAGTAAATTACGGAGCATAGGATTTATGTCTTGTTATTATTTTGTGTTTCTTTAGTATAGATCTATGTTTGCCATTGTGTATTATTTATAATATGAAAATATTGTACTCTTTTTTCCTTTACTAGCTTTTTTTTCACATTAGATTTTTACTAGTAAGGTTTTAATGAGATATATTCTTTATAAAGACAGACATCTAAGGGGAGTGTTATAAATATATAGATTATTATGAATGTCGTTTTATCTTTCTTACTACTTCATTATTTTATGTGTCCCATCATATTATTTCTCTACCTTATTATTTGGTGTATTTATTTAGTGAATTATGTTTAGTTTTATTATGTTATTTGTAAGGTGTAACTTATGGTGAATTTATATTATAATTTATAGTGTATTTATATTTTGTAACATATAATATAGATGAACCCTATAAATAGATATTCTTATTATTTTGTAACGGACACAAAAAAGACAACAAAAAACTCTCTATCTTACCTTCTTATTATTGTGTTATTGTTTTTATTTTTATAACACGATGTGAATAAGGACTCTTTCTAGTTAGAGAAAATAATGAAAAAATCTTTGATTCTGAAATACCATATCTTATACAATAGACACACTAATATATCTACAAAAGAATAGTGAAATTAGTATTCAATAAATTCGTTGAAATGACAATCTAGTAGATTTGTTCACTAAGATATTACCTACTATAACATTCAATAAATTGGTTTATAGTATCGCAATGTAATGTTTTAAAGATTTTTAGTGATATTGCAAATAAAATGAGTTTAACACTATACTATTTTTCTCTTAACTAAAAGTTTTGTCCCATTCGATTTTTCTTGATAAGATTTTTCATGAGACAATATATTATATGTAATGCGGGAATATTGTACTATTTTTTCTTCACTAATTTTTTTTCTCACTGAATTTTTACTATTAAGATTTTAATGATGCATATTTTTTATAAAGACGAACATCCAATGAGAGTGTTATAAATATATAAATTATTGTGGATGTCCTTTTATCTTTGTTACTACTCCATTATTTTATATATCCCTTCATATTATTTCACTACCTCATTACTTTGTGTATTTATTTTGTGAATTATATTTAACTTTATTATGTGATTTATAAGGTATAATTTATGGTGAATTTATATTTTATAATCTATGATAGAGATAAACCCTATAAATAGGGATTCTTATTACTTTATAAGAGATACCAAAAAAATAATAGAAAACTTGCTCTTTTAATTTCATATTATTGTGTTCCTGTTCTTATTTTTATTTTCTTTATTTTTCATACCACTTCTTATTTTTTCAAATTTTTTTATTTGTTTCCTTCAATAAAAAATTATAACACATTTATTTATTTATATTTTAATATTTCATGCAATATAATTATTATGATTTATCCTATTTTATATATAATTATATAGAAAAATTATATACATTACAACAATGGTTTTTTATTAATTTATTAAAATTACATAAGAAAATATAAACCTAAAAAATAAACTAAAAGCTTTCCTTTGTTTTATTCTTCTTTCTTGAATAATGTTTGGTAAAAATAAAAATTAATTATTGAAAATTTAAATATTAAATAAAATAAATGATATAATTTTTAAAATATAAAATTATTAAAAAATTAATTACTTATTATATTTAAATTTTAAATTAAAAATTTTAACTTATCATTTAAATAATTTTTGACTTAATTGAAACTTTTAAGATATGTGTTATCAAATAACTTAAAATGATTAAGTATTATGATGTTATCAAACATCATTTTATTATTGTACAAGAGAAAAAAAAAATCATAAAAATATAATTTTAAAATTTTATTGAAACAAAGTTAGATTATTATTGAAATAAAAAGTTACACATCATTATCTTTTATTTAATATTATTAGTTAAAATATAATATTAATATAGAATTATTTCATGTATATATAAAACTTTAGCTAATTATTTTATTATATTTAAATATTATAAAATCTTAAAAAATTAATAATTAATACCAATTTACTAGTGTTACTAGAATATATGCTTATGCTTGACATACATCTTACACAATTATTAATTGTAAGTTGGTACTTGTGTGGTTTTGATTATATATATTTTTTATTAAATTTATAGTTTTTTAAAATATATTAATATATTGTAATTTTATTAATTAAAATTTGCTTTTAAATAATTGAAAATGAAGTTTAAATATAATTATAAACCCTAATTTTAAAAGAAAAAACTGAAAATAACATATAACAAAAATGAAAAATAAAATGAAAAACTAAAAATGGTTCATTGAGCTTTTAAATGATGAATTTTTGAAGTTGAAATAATCTTATTTTGATTTAGATAATTAGGGTTATGTAGAATTTAAAAATTAATATTTATTTATATATTATAAATCATGTAATTCATTTTAAATAAAAAATTAAGATATATTATTCGTTTATTGATAAAAATAAAATTATTTTAGATCCATTTAAATTTTTATATATTCAAACGATTTAGAAATTTAATACTGGCTTCCTCTATATTAATTATTATTTATTTATTTTATTAAATTTAAATATTATATTTTGATAATTTAAATGTTAGTTTAAAAATATATAAATCAATTGAAAATATAAATAAAAACAATATTAATGTATTAAGGAAAAGCAAAAAGAAAAATTATAGATTATTGATAAATAAATATAAATAATGATTCTCACCAGTTGTATTTAACGAACCAAAACAAAATTTCCAACTAATTGCACATGAAGACGCCATCACATATGATTAAACGGAGCACTTTTTCTTCCAAAACTGCTTTGTGAACTGTGAACCAATTAAATGCTTTTTTATTCAAACATTGGGCCCAACTAAACTCGCCCAAAAAACCAAAAGAGCGCGCCAACATTTCTCTTACCGATTTCTCATCAGATAATTTTTTTTATAAAAAAAAAAATTGTGGGCCCACTAACTCATTTTGTGCTTCCTTTTTTGTATCTTCACCAGCCAGCCTAGCCCTACCAAGTACCAACCATTCCATCTTCCCTCCAGACGCCATTGAAAAAGAAATATAGAAAACGCTCCTTAGTTTCTTCCCAAATTTGGCGCCAATATTTTAAATCCCTGAATTCTAGAGGGAAACTAAAACTCAAAATTCCCCAAAATTCAAACTCACTCCCTCTCTCTCTATATATAATACTCTCCTTCTATTGTTTCTCTACGTGGGCTAAGACCTGTTTGATTAAAGTCCTCAGAGAGAAAAATTAATAAGAGAAAAATGTATGTGGTGAAGAGAGATGGAAGACAAGAAACTGTCCATTTTGACAAGATCACTGCCAGGTTGAAGAAGCTCAGCTATGGGCTTAGCATGGAGCATTGTGATCCCGTCTTGGTGTCTCAGAAGGTGTGTGCTGGTGTTTACAAGGGTGTCACTACCAGCCAGCTTGATGAATTGGCTGCTGAGACTGCTGCAGCTATGACTGCCAATCATCCTGATTATGCTTCTGTGAGTTTCTTTTTTAAATTATCGTGATATGAGTTTATTATCCCGTGTTTTGTGCGCTTGATGAATTGGATCTGTTTATTTGAGATGAGATGATGATTGTGTATGGGATTACTGATGGTTTATGTCAATTAGTACATTATCCTGAAATTAGGGATAACAAGTTAAGATTTTCTTTATGATTTGCTCTTTATTTTCTTGAAATTAAACTATTTTTGTTTTTTTTCAGTATTTACTCTGTTGGAAGATAGATAGGTGTGTTGGGCCCTTTTACTTGAGAGGATAATTGTTTTAGGATCCTTCAGTGTTGATTTCTTAATTTCTAAGCCAAAGTTTATGCACTTGTGGGGATTTTGGTTAAAACTTAGGGTTTCTGTTGAGCTCTTCAAATATTACAATATGGATCAATTTTACTTGTTTGTGAATTGGATTTAAATTATTTGTGATCATTTAATTATAAAATGCCTTTTTCTTTCTAATGGTTCTTCAAAATTATCCTTACTATCAGTCTGGTTTTAATGAAATATTTGATGGTGTTTTTCAATTGAAAGTGGAACTATTTTGTTGTGAGATATAGAAAATTCATTTTTGGTTAAAACTTAGGGTTTCTGTTGAGCTCTTCAAATATTACAATATGGATCAATTTTACTTGTTTGTGAATTGGATTTAAAGTATTTGTGATCATTTAATTATAATATGCCTTTTTCTTTCTAATGGTTCTTCAAAATTATCCTTACTATCAGTCTGGTTTTAATGAAATATTTGATGGAGTTTTTCCATTGAAAGTGGAACTATTTTGTTGTGAGATATAGAAAATCATTTTGTTGATATAATAAGTGGTTTACATCTTTGGTTTGTTTATCAGTATTGAATTTTTTTTTTCAACACAGTTGGCTGCAAGAATTGTTGTTTCAAATCTGCATAAGAATACAAAGAAATCATTTTCAGAGACGTAAGTACTTTTGAAGTTTGATAGCAAACAGTCAATTTATTTAAGATATGAGGCATTTTTTTATAAGGAATTGTGTCTGATTTGGGTTGGTGCTTATTGCAGGATCAAAATCATGTACAGCCACTTCAATGAGAGATCTGGGCTAAAGGCTCCTTTGATTGCTGATGATGTTTATGATATAATCATGAAGGTATTGTTTCAAGTTGCATTATGAATTTTTAATTTTTTTTATGGTTGTTTTGGTCTGATTTTAGGGGGAGTATGTGCTATTTATGTCCTTAAAATTCTTAAACAGTTGGACAAGACCTTAATCTAAGGCATTTAAAACACTTTTGAGGGAGTCTGTTTGGCAGTTATTGCAGAGAAAGGGAGTTTGTAAGGGTTGGGTTCAAAGATAGTTGACAATAATACTCATCATTGTTTGAAAAAAAAGTTAGCATAGATTGTCAATTACTTCCAACTACTTATGGATGCAACAAAAGTGACAATTGAAAAATTAAGGGTTTTACTGGTTATGGAGACAAATATATGTGCAGTTTGATAATGTTTAGTCTAGTGTATGATAGTGTATGACTTGAATTATTTAACAATTATTGATTTGCTTCAGAATGCCGCTTGTCTGGACAGTGAGATCATTTATGATCGGGACTTTGACTATGATTACTTTGGGTTCAAGACCCTGGAAAGGTCCTACCTCTTAAAAGTCCAAGGGAAGGTTGTAGAAAGGCCTCAGCATATGCTGATGAGGGTTGCTGTTGGAATCCACAAGGATGATATTGATTCAGCTATCAAAACCTACCATTTGATGTCCCAGAGATGGTTCACTCACGCTTCTCCCACCCTTTTCAATGCTGGAACGCCAAGACCCCAAGTATGTTTTATGTACTTATGCTATGAATGGTTTTCTGTTCCTTTTCTTACTGCATGTCAACAATTAATAATGAATTTTGTTGATCCATTTTTTGCAGTTGAGCAGCTGCTTTTTGGTGTGTATGAAAGATGATAGCATAGAAGGCATATATGATACTCTGAAGGAGTGTGCTGTTATCAGCAAATCAGCTGGAGGAATTGGTGTATCTATTCACAATATCCGTGCCACAGGCAGCTATATTCGTGGAACAAATGGGACATCTAATGGTATTGTTCCAATGTTACGGGTGTTCAATGATACTGCCCGCTATGTTGATCAAGGAGGAGGCAAGAGGAAAGGTATGTTTGCTGTGCCATGTTTTATATATTATCATATTAAATTTGATACTTGATGATCCTCTCTTGAACCATTGCTTACAATGCTGTAGGTGCTTTTGCTGTGTACTTAGAACCATGGCACACTGATATATTTGAGTTTCTTGATCTTCGGAAGAACCATGGAAAGGTGTAACTGTTTTTTCATTATCACTTGTTCTGTTCCAAGCAAAAACTAGTTTCTTCCATTGTCTAGGTTTCTTGCCATTTGACATAAAAAATGTGAACTCTCTTGTGTAGGAGGAGCACCGTGCTCGGGATTTATTCTATGCCCTTTGGGTTCCTGATCTATTTATGGAAAGAGTCCAAAGTAATGGGCAATGGTCATTATTTTGCCCTAATGAGGCTCCTGGTTTGGCAGATTGTTGGGGTGAGGAATTTGAAAAACTGTACACCCAATATGAAAGAGAGGTAAATTCTACTGCATGTGAATGGTTTTTTTCCTTTTCTTACCAGATTTTGGTTACTAACACTCATGTTCTATACTCAGGGCAAGGCAAAGAAGGTTGTCCAAGCACAGAATCTCTGGTTTGAAATTTTGAAATCCCAGATAGAAACTGGCACCCCTTATATGGTTTTTAAGGTGATTATTTTAAATAATTTAGTTTATTATTATTTTTGTCTTCCCTTGGTTTGATTTATGACTTATTATGATGTTGTTTTCTTCTTCTCCCAGGATACTTCCAACAGAAAAAGCAACCAGCAGAATCTGGGTACCATAAAATCTTCAAATTTGTGTACCGAGATAATTGAGTATACAAGTCCAACAGAAACTGCTGTGTGCAACCTGGCTTCAATTGCTCTACCACGATTTGTGAGAGAGAGGGTGAGCCATAGCTTGAGCCTAGTTAGATAAATTCTTTATGATCTTGTTTGCTTGTTTGACTTTGTTTTGTTTGTTGCAGGAGGTTCCAATTGAGTCTCATCCATCTAAGCTTGTTGGAAGTAGAGGTTCCAAAAATAGATACTTTGACTTTGACAAACTAGCAGAGGTTTGTATTCAAGTTGTTAGTTAGGAAATTCTAGGATATTATTATCTTTCTTGTGCTGTTTGTAGAGCTGGATTTTCTCTAATAAACTTTGCCTGTAACTTCAATTTCTTTTATATTTAACAGGTTACAGAAGTAGTTACTTCCAATCTTAACAAGATAATTGATGTTAATTACTACCCTGTGGAAAATGCTAGAAGGTCAAATTTCCGACATAGGCCCATTGGCATTGGAGTTCAGGGTCTTGCTGACACCTTCATCTTGCTTGGAATGGCATTTGATTCACCAGAGGTAAAATTTATACAAACTCATATTTTGTTTGAGCTATAGCTTTGAAAAGTTGTGTAATTTGGTAGTTTTATGGGATTTGATTTCAGGCTCAACAGCTGAACAAGGACATATTTGAAACCATTTATTACAATTCTCTGAAAGCTTCTTCTGAGATAGCTGCCAGAGATGGCCCATATGAAACATACAATGGAAGTCCTGTGAGCAAGGTATCCCAAATTTCTTCAAACTGCATACACTTTTAAGTATTTAGAAGTGTTAATATTTGGAGGGTTTTTTTTTCCATTATTGTTTAATATAATCAGAGCCATAAATGTGCTGCCATTTGCCTTGCATTACTTTCAATGTCTGTATTACATATTAAAATAAATTATGTTTTACAGTTTGACTAATCTAAGATTTCTGCTTAGTTCAAATTGAGGGTTGGTGGACTTTAGTAACTTGGCTTAATAATAATTATACATTTCATTGTCAGATGCTGGCAGACAAAACTCCTTTGTTAACATTTATTTTCTGTTGCATGGAACTAGTCCTTGTCGTTATTTTCTAACTTCTGGAATGTCCTATTGAACTTTCCAGGGAATTCTGCAGCCTGACATGTGGAATGTAACTCCTTCAAGTAGGTGGAACTGGGATGCCCTAAGGGAAATGATATCCAAGAATGGAGTGAGAAATTCGCTTCTTGTAGCACCAATGCCAACTGCTTCAACCAGTCAGATTCTTGGCAATAATGAGTGCTTTGAGCCATATACTTCCAATATCTATAGTCGCAGAGTTTTAAGGTTTGACATACCATCCCATTTCATTCAGCTTACAAGAAGTTCTATTATCTTGTTGCCCTTTAATTCTCACCTTTTTGCAGTGGTGAATTTGTTGTTGTCAACAAACATCTGCTTCATGACCTAACTGAGATGGGTCTTTGGTCTCCTGCTCTTAAGAACAAAATAATTTATGAGGATGGCTCTGTCCAGAAAATTCCAGAAATCCCTGATGAATTGAAGCTTATATACAAGTATTAATATTTGATTTTCTTCATGTCTACTGTCCCCTACTATCTTCTCTCTCCTTTATCATGCTAAGACAATTTTTGTGGTAACTAGGACTGTTTGGGAGATCAAGCAAAAGACATTGGTAGACATGGCAGTTGATCGTGGCTGCTATATAGATCAGAGTCAAAGCCTTAATATACACATGGACCAACCCAATTTTGGGAAATTAACTTCCTTGCACTTTTATGCATGGTCCAAGGTAAATATTGGAATAATTTATGTTACTCTATACAGCATATAGTCTACAATTTTGGTATTTATCATTGAGTTAGATATACTCAGGTTCCAGTGCGGGTTTCCTGATGTTTTTTATCTGGCAGAAGCAGTACTACTTTATTACTCTGAAGGACTTATATGGCTATTCTGCTAAAGTTGTAGCCTAGAGCATTGGGCTGCAACTATTGTTGAATGTTGAGTTTGGTGCATTTGATTTTGTTTTGGGGATTTCTCAAATTTTGCCCCTTCACTCTGGAACTAATTGAGTTTTAATTTCAATTTGTTTATTTTGTTTGTGGTATGAAAGGGTTTAAAGACTGGAATGTATTATCTCCGATCACGTGCTGCAGCAGATGCCATCAAGTTCACCGTTGATACTTCTTTTCTTCAAGTAATGATCAATCACTATAAGAGTATTGACCATTTAAATTTTGTATGTTATTTAAGAAAAAAATCCTTTATTGGTAATGCAGGAAAAGAAGCAGAAAGTGGCTGCCGAAGATGATACCAAGATGGCCCAGATGGTTTGCTCTCTTACGAATCGTGAAGAGTGCTTGGCTTGTGGAAGTTAAGGTTCTCTACATGGAAAATCCCGACAAATTCAAAGCTATCAAGCGTTTTGAGAGGATTTTAGGCTATTAGTTGCAAAAGTCGAATCAAATATTTATGACTTGAAAAATATTAGTTAACTTTTAAATTTTTGTATAGTTTAAATCAAGTTTTGTTATTAAATATGTAGCTATACTATGTATTTGTATATGAATGAAGGCTGGAACTGGAATTTCAATTGGCTTATTTGTATACATTTTCATTCTTGGATGGGTCATATGGTTAAATCTGCAGCTCTAACCGTTCAGGTAGCCATTTTCAAACTATAAAGTTTGCTGTTGGCATTAGATCTGTTTATAATTTTACGTCGAGAATTCTAAATTACTTCACATGACTTTCGGTGTTTTGGTTGCTGGCCTGAATGTTCTCTTCAAGTTAAATAGTGATCTGACTGAAAACTGGGAAATGAATCTGTAAATGGATGATAAAGGCTGAATATTCTTTCAATTCTGAGTCCTTATTTTCACTTGGTCTGTAAGCCCGTCTTCTCTATACATCTTCACTTAAATTTAAAAGGGGTTGATTATTTTATCTTTTGCCCTTTTATCGGCCTAAGACCTTTTGGATTTGAATTGTTATTATAATATTAGAACTATGGTTTATGTGATTATAATGGTTTGTTTTTTGTTTTTTCTTTTTTTCATAGGAAACTTTTTATTTATTTATTTTTTCACAGGAAGCTTTTTATTTAAAAATGATTGGTTATAATTGAATTTTTAATTCTTGTATTACAATATAAATACTCAATATATTAAGTATTGTTTTTTTTTAATGATTATTTTTAAAATATTCGTTAATAATAATTATTTTAGATAAAATATAATTATAAAATATTATATTAGATAAATATAAATAAATTAATATAAAAAAATAAGCTGATGAGAAAAAAAAAAATATTAATAGATAATTATTATTATTTCAAGTGATAGTTCAAAATTTTTATTTTTTATATATTTATTTTATTTTTAAATTTATTTATTTAATATTATTTAAATTTTTAATTTTTAAAAACACTAAGAAAAATTGTATGACTTAATATATGTGAAAGTTTTAGAAAATTTAATAAAAAAAAAGAAAAGAAAAAGTAGTGTGAAAAAAAAGAAGTGCGGGTTCCAGTGCGGATTTCCTGATCATTAATTTTCAATTTTACAGTCGGCGATTAATACAGATTTACTAATTTTGAATTTTCAAAATTTATTAAGTTAGCAACTGAAAATTTAGAACTTTGACAAAGCTACTGAACTAGCAACTTTTGAATAATTAATTACATGGTTTTGTTCAGTTTGTTTTTGGTAATGGTTTCATTCTGAAAAAAAAAAAAAAGAGTTGGACTTGAAATCTAAGGTTTTGTTTGATTTCAACTTTTGACAATTACAGTACAAGTTGGTCTGCTAATTAATTAAGCGAGAAAAGTTGATTTTAAATATTTTATGAAGACATATTAATGAAGTGGAGAGACTGTATAAAATAACCCATTTTAATAATTTGACAAGAAATTCCAATAAAATGTACCTAATTGAAAAAAATTATCCCTACTCTTGATTGATAAAAAAATTAAAATTAAAATCAAGAAATTGATGAAATTCATACACAAATATTATCCCTAAGATCTTTCATTACATGAAAATTCAGCGCAGTTGAAGAAAATAATGAAAGATCTAATGTGATTGTGACTTTTGTTGATTGATAAATTGATTGCATTAAAGAGGTTGCAAAAAAGACGAGAGAAAAATTGGTAGTTTTGGTCTGTGGTGGGGTTTTTTACCAATTCTCCGGTTTCTATTTTCTACTTTCTAGTGTCGGAGCCGACCTGAGATATGTGTTTTTGACTCGGGCAAAACATTAGCAAATAGAAATTAGAAATGATATACAAAGCGTACGTACGTCAAAAGCAAGAACAAATTATTAATATTTTTTTGAATGGATGAATTTAAATTTAAAATATATGATTTAAAATTTTTAAAAATATAAATTTTTTATTTAAATAGTATAAAGAATTTGAATTTTTAGATTTTAAATTAAAAAAATAGATTTTGAATTTGAATTTTTAGATTTTAAATTAAAAAAATAGAATTTTTAGGTTAAAGATGAATATAATAAATTTGAAATAATTAGATAAAAAAATATTTAAAATATTAAAATTATGAGTTATTAAATTTCACTAGATATTTAAATTAAATTTAAATTCATTTAATTTTAATGATCAAAATAAAAAATTTATCTTAAATCTAAATTCTTATTATCTAAACTAATCATAAAATTTATTCACTATGACTAAATATGGATAGTTAATTTGATATTTTTGTATATCATACTTTCATTATATGTATCATTACTCATTATATTGTAGTTTTTATTAATTATATAATTTATATCGGATAAGAAATAAATCTAAATAATATTTTCCTAATTTTTTCAATATATAATTTTTTGAATTGTAATACGACTTCTTAATATGTAATATAATTAATAATATATTTAATTTTATTAAGATATTATCATTATTAAAGGCTTCATTAATAAAATTTAGATTTGAATTAATTTATTATTCCAAAATTAGTTGATATGATAAAAAAAATAAAAAAAATTAACTAGATTTATCTGGTAACAAACTAACAAAATTGTTAATTATAACAAATTATTAGTCTTAGAGGGGAAATTATATATTATGATTGCGATTTCAACTAAAATTCTTAATTAAAGTGGTAAATTAGTTAAATATTGAGACATGACTATATTTTTATTAAATTTAAAAGAAAATATCAAACCTAATTAATTATATTAGTTATACTAATTAATTAGAAATCTTAATTTAATTCAGATTCTCTGTCTCATTTGGTGTCTCATTTTTTATTTCATATATATATTTTTTTGTTATGTCATTTTATTTTAAAGTGTTTTGAAATTAAATATTTTTTTATTAATAATATGACGCATAAAAAATATATAAAATAAAAAATATGATATTAAATGAGATAAAAATTCAAATTCATCTTAATGAAACTTTGTCTTTACTTTAGTAAACGATTAAATTAAGAGTTATGCTAATAATTTCCCACATATGTTACTCTTTAAAGATGTCATAATAATTTATCAAACTAGATGTTAATATATTTTATTTTTAAATTAGTTTAAATTTATTATTTATTTATATTTTACTTATATCTAATTTTTTAATATAAAAAATTTATATGCAATTATACAGACCTTTGAAAATTGAATAAAATCAATTATAACAGGGAAAATTAGATTTTATTTTTTGAAAATGTTCCAAGTCAAGAGTATATATAAAGTTGCAAATGCTTGGTCAGAAAAAAAAAGACTGACTAATTCTAGTTTCCAAGTGGTTGGCATATTAAGCTCAGGTAGGCAACTCCACTACATTGGGATCAAAATTTCAACTGGTCGGTGTTGTGATTGGACTTGCATTATTTGGCACGTGCGATTATTTAAGTTTCCTTGACAAAAATAAAAAAAAATAAAAAATAAAAATATTTTTTTAATATTAAAAAGGAAAAATTTAATATTAGTGCCTTATAATTTGGATAAAATATCAGTAAAAATATAAATTTGTTAAATATTATGCATTGTTAGAAGAGATGATGTTGTTGGATTCACTCCAAAAAATTTAATTAAAAATCATAATGTAAATAAATAAATATAAATTATTTAAATTTCTTATTATATGTGGAAAAAATAACAAGAACATGTATAAAATAACATCTAACTAGAGTTTGATTTTGATAGATTTTTTACTTTTGAATTTACAGAAGACCTCAAGTCAATAAAAAGATGTGAAGTTCATTAAATCCACATAAATAAAATATAAGTACATGATATTTCAAAAAAGTAGCAAGTGTCTCTGATAATATCAACCACAAATCCCTGAATTATAAGAAAAAAAAGAGTTATATTTATGAACTTGCCAATTAATTAAGTACAAATTAAAAAAAATATTAACTCAAAACGAGTAGTTGTATTATTATTAAAAAGTGATTGTTAAAAAATTATGACAAACGTTCTTTCATAGAAGCAAATTGTTTGATGGTTGTATCAAAATATAATGTTTCGGGCAATTTCTCTTTTGATGTGCACCATCAAGTAGCTTGAAAGATAGTCATTCTCTATTTTATTATGAAACTTAATTTTAGCAATATTTATTGCAAAAAATTATCATGACCCGACCCTACCGGTCACATGACTGATAGTATGGAACGAAAAAATATAAGGTATCTTGAACTCGTAATAAGTCTGATTTATTATTGAATGATAAAATTGCAATATGACATCTATAACTATCACAAAACAAGACTATAAGAGCCTACTTGTCAAACAAAACCTTAATAATTTAATATCCTCATATAGTCACTCAGGGTAATAATAAATCATATCACATCATCAATTTAAGGTCTTGCTTAACAGAACAATCTATACCAATAAGTTCAACTACCAGACTTAGCAATTATAAAGATTACAAATAACCTGAATAACAATGTAAAGTTTTAATAATTATAACATTGAAACACATAATTTTATTAAATAACTGAATAAATAATTTCACTGCCTGAGGAGTAGAAGGCAAAAATATTAAACTCAAAAACTTAATCTCTTTAAACTCGACTTGAAACTTGAAAAAATATTTGAATAGAGGTGAGCGTTCGACTTAATGAGTTGATATAAATTAATTTAACATGCAATTTTTCATTTATCTATATCACAATACATATAAACATTCATAAACATACATAACATTCATGATGAAAAATATCTGTAGAATCTAACCATATCTATATTTTCGTTTATCGTAAATGGGGAGTTGACCCTTCTTCCTTGGCTCTCTTAAAATTCAACTATTGGGCCTCGGTGAGACCAGCTCAAACTAGGTGTAATAACCGCAAATTTTGTCATTTTAATTAATTGTATGCTTGAAGAATTAATTAATTTAAGATATGAATGTTTTGAGAAGATGCAATAAATTTCTGGTTGTAGGAAATTTGTGAAGCTGATTGCATGATCTTAAAGAAATAATTTGATAAAGTGTAAAATATAAAAGTTGTGGATTTATGTTTCATCTTCAATTCTGTAAAATGACTTGATAAAATTCTGTGTGTGTGAGGAGTTATGCCTCATTGAGCAGGACTTGTTTGGTTTAATATTTCTGTAGGAAGTCTGTGTCTGTTTGAAATTTCTGAGAATGACTGAGGCAGTTTGAGCCAAAGGTGTAAACATCAGAAATGTTCCTTTGTGTGTTGTGTTGTTGGCTGTAAAATTTCAGGAAATTTAGATAAGTATAACTCAGTGGAGAGTGGATTTTCTCAGGTTTGTTCGTCTGGATTTTGGGGCAGTAAGTTGGGTGGACTTTAGAGAGTCACCATGGTCTGTGTGGTGGCATTTGCAAGCCGGCAATATGAGCTAGCGAAGTGGCGAAGAGAAATTGACGAGGTGGCAATTGGCGAAGAGGCATATGCGAGGTGACATGTGCGAAGAGGAATTTGACGAAGAGGTTTGACGAAGAGGCATTATGCGAAGAGGCAGTATGCAAAGAGAGAATAGGCGAGCAGAATTTGGCAAAGAGGAATAGGCGAAGTGGCAGTATGCGAAGAGACAGTATGTGAAGAGGCATTATGCGAAAAGACATTATGCGAAGAGGGAGATAGGCGAAGTGAATTGGCGAAGAGGTATTGCCGAGATGGCATATGCGAAGAGGAGTTCGCGAGGGGAGTTTGGCGAGGCAGCATATGCGAGGTGGCATATGCGAACTGGATTAGTGAAGTGGATTTTGTGAAGTGGCATTGCTGGATCAGTTTGGCGAGCTGGGAATTACGAGCTGGCGAGCGGGATTTTTGGGCAGTGGCCTATTTAACCCAGTGTCCAGTAGTAATTTTCTGTGCGATTTTCTTTCTTCTTTCTTCGTTCATCTTCCGTCTTTTCCAAATTTGTTCAATTTCTTGTCTAAGGCATTAATATTCAAAATTAATGCATTAGATCTCTAGATTAGCATATTTCAAGGCAGAAATCATCAGATTTAAGCAGAATATCTCAGAAAATCAGTTTTTGGAGAAATAAGGTAAATTTATTCAAATTTCATTTTCTTTTAGATTAATTAAGTCTGACAGTTTGAGTAATTAATTATGGGTGTATGGAATTTATTGCAAGCATTTTAAGGTTATACATTGTAATTAATGTTGGAGGAATTAGAATTTATGAACTGTCATGAATAGTATCATGAACAGTAAATTCGAATTAAATGCAGATTTTTCTTTAAGAGATGAATTAAATTGATGTTGAAAATTAAGAATAGAAACTTTAAGATGGGTAAATATTAAGAAATCATGTTGAATATTATTGATTTAGGAAAAACCTTAATTTTGAATATTTGGAAAAATTTCTTAGGAGGAGAAAACCAAGAAAATTGAGGAGAATTGTGTTGAGCCAATTGCTAACAGGAAATCTAGGATAAATTGTGTAGGAGGTAAGTATGAATATTGCATTTGTCATTGCTTCTTTGAGATAATATGACCAAATATTCTAAATGTTAACCTATATGATTCTTGTATGCTTGATATTATATTACTGGACTATTAATTGGAAATCCTATGATATCCTAAAACTGAGACTTATCATTTGTTCATGAAATTACCATGTGTATATATATATATATATATATATATATATATATATATATATATATATATATTTTAAGAGACTGTGTCAATTTTCTTGG
>CANXYC010700160.1:0-13694 GCA_948193065.1 Aleurites moluccanus
AATTCTAGACCTAAAAATTAGGTCATATAACATGCATATACATATATTCCATGCATTCACACATAATATAATACAGCAATAAGAAAGGAAAAATTATTTCCCTAAGGGTCCCTATTAGGGTTTAGGCTAAGGTGTTACAAAACCTATGCAGTTCTTTCTTTTTGCGAAGGAGGGTTGATTTTATATCCAATTTATCATGTTTTGGTTCTTTATTTTAATGCTCTATCAAACTAAAGAAGAGTTAGGAGAAGATAACTTCTCCCTTGCTCCTTGGGGAGGCGACAGACCAATTGCCCTTCCCGATCGAAGTTCCACCTTGGATTGATTGAAGCCCGGGAAGACGGTCAGATTGTCTTTTATCTTCACCCTTGCTCTTTGGGGAAGCGGCTATCAGATTGCCCTTCCGGATCAGAGTTCCACCTTGGACCAGTTGAAGCTCGGAAAGATGGTCGAATTGTCTTTTTTCTGATAATTCAAAAGAAAACAAGCAAACCAACAGAGTGATTTTATATTAAAAATAATTTTGAGCCTCCACAAGCCTCGGGTTTGGTCCTTCTTTAGCTCAAAGAGAACTAAAGAAAATAGGCTCAACACGCCTTAAAGAGTTATTCTTTAAATTCAAAGAGAGTTAAAGAAATAAGAAAAATAGGTATATGAGGGAGAAGAGAAGAAATCTAAGAAGAAAAATTCAACTTCAAGAGATTTCGGAGCCATTTTCTAGTTGAAGGGGGTCAACTATTTATAGGCAAGTTGGTGCCACCGGAGGGGGGGTGGCACCGTCGGGGCCTTCTGGCGGCACGGGCAGAGGGGGTTGGCAGCTCTAGTAAGGAGCCATGCTGCCTCCCCCAAGAGAGGGCGGTGCCACTCAATATGGTTGGCAGCACCGCTCAAAGGGGACGGCGACAGCTCTGGCAAGGAGCCATACTGCCGACCCTAAGAGAGGGCGATGTTGACCTAGAGGGCGGCAACTCCAACCCGACTTCGCTCCGACGCGCTTCAGAGTCCATTCGAGCATGGGTTTGGTTCTGGTTTACGCTGTTCATCTTGGCACGAGTCCGAGGGGTGTGAAAAATGAGTGTTCACAGAAACCTATTTTTGAGTTCAAATCTGTTTTGAAAATGAGTTTCAGGAAGTCGCCACCTTTTTTTTTTTGTTGGAAAAATATAAGGAAAAACTCAAAACTGACTCCAATTTAGTTTTGCACAATGGATAAAATCATTAGACCTTCGAACGGATCTTAATTCAAGGACTAAGTTTTTGATTTAAGAAATTATGACTTAGGTTAAAATTGATGCTGACTTAATTCAATCTTAGACTGACGGGATTTCTAGTCTGTTTGGAAAATGGGTTTGGCTTTCGGTAGAGTTGAAAGCCAGGTTTTGGGTCAGTCCCATCGCTCAATCTTAGGCTAAATAAAGATCCTAATCCTAGAAAAATATATGTTGTATACCTTCCGTGCAAATTTACAAATCAGGGGCGATAGGAGTGCTTTGCCAAACCAGAGTTTCGTCTTTTGGTATTGGCGGCTTAAAGCCGGATTGGTTACTTGATCTTGACTAAATTAACCTAAGAAAAATTAATTTAGGGCGCTATTGGCTATCTTCGAGTCTTTAAACTCTTCAAAATCTAAGAAAGACTTTGAAGAGGCGGTTTTGGACCCAAAGAAGGCAAAACCTTGAGAGAGTTGCTCGAATGGAGAGAAGAGAGCTTCTAGAGGACAAGTTTACTTGATAGCAAGGTGTCTGGGGATTTCCAGTATGTTTGGAAAATGGGTTTGGCTTTTAGTCAAGTTGAAGGTCGGGTTTTGAGCCGGTCCCATCACTCAATCTTAGATTGATAAAGATCATAATCCTGAGAAAATATATGTTGTATACCTTCCGTGCAGATTTACCAATCAGGGACGGTCGGAGTGCTTTATTAGACCTGAGTTTTATCTTTTCAGTATTGGTGGCTCGAGGCAGAATTAATTGCTTGATATTGACTAAGTTAATCTAAGGAAGATTAATTTAGGTCACTATTGGCCTTCTTCGAGTCTTCAAACTCTTCAAAATCTAAGAAAGATCTTGAAGAGGAGGTTTTGGACTTAAGGAAGGCAACACCTTGAGAGAGTTGCTCGGAGGGAGAGCTTCTTGAAGACAAGTCTAATTGATAGCAAGGTGTATCTTGAAATGGAGGGGTGAGGGGCTATTTATAGAGGCCTGAAGGATATTTTGGTCATTTGAATTCGGACCAGATTTGACAGAGTCGTCGGAGTGCCTTAGCGATTGACACCAAACACACTTGTGTCACGAAGATCTGAATAGGGCGATTGTAATAAAATTTCCTATAATATCCTAGAAGGCCTATCTTATATGCTTGATATAGTTCTCAGTTACTGGTTTAAAATCATCAAAATAACTAGAAATAATTTTAGAGATACAGTTAGAAAATAAATGAGATACTTTTTCGAAAATCGTCGGTGTCAAAAATACTGCCGAGAAAATAGCAGTCCGATCAACAAATGAATTTTTTATTTTGACCAGTGGGTAAAGAACCATATATATGCATGTGTAAATATGGTAAAAAAGAAAGAGATGAAAAATGTTTAGGAACACTGAAAAAGTAAGTGATGGCAAAATCATAAATAAATTGAACTTTGAGAAGTATAGTGGAAAGTGGTATGTCTGAGTTTTATAATAGCTCTAAAACTATTTTTACAATTAAGTATAAATAAAAATAAGCCTTTTGAATCCCCACTTTGAAATCCAATTCTTAACAGTATTATCAGAATAAATTACAGAAGAAATTAGGGTCAAAGTATGATTAGTTGATAGTTTAAGGACTAAAATGGAATTTACCATTAATGACTTAATAAATAAGCATGCCTTAGTCAATTTTTGTTCATCTTCTTCATTCTCTAAGCCTTGGCAGAACCATGCTCTTCAATTTCCTCCACCATTTTCATGCTTTTCCTTAAAGAAAAATCAAAGAAAACTTACAAGTCAATCTTGTTCTTCCATTTCCTAGCCTTATTTTGCTTGAAAAATCAAAGGAATTCAAGAACCAACTCCTTAAAGGTTTTGGGTGGATCATCCATAAGAGGTAAGGAAGTGATTTGTTTAGTTTTATGGGTAATTTAGATGATGAATTAGATGGGTTTTGTGTTTGATTTCATCAATTGATGCATTCGAACACTTTTCCCTAATTTCCAAACCCTAGCCTAAGTTGTTTGATTTAGCTATTTGATTTTGTGATGGTTTGTGTTAATTAAATTTAGAATATGTTAATTGGAGTCTAATGGATGAATAATTTGTGGTTGGTTTGTTGTTGAAAATCAAGAACACCAAAGTTGTGAGTTTTGCCTCCTTTGAAGCAATAGGTGGGAAATCAATTTTTCAAGGCTATTTGAAGTGCTAGGTAAGTTTAATATGCATCAAATTACATGTCTATAGCATTGAAATGTTGATTGGAAACCTATATTGAAAGCTCCATTTTGGTCGAACCAACATGCACTATTCAGTCCTTTGATTTTTGCTTTTTTTTTTTTCCTTTGAATTCATAAGCCAATTTGATCCTTTTGATTGTGTTCATTGTTGGTAAATTGATGCCTATTGTATTGCCTTGATTGTGAGTTGTTGATGTGTATTGGGGAAATGTTGGAGTTGCACCCAAACCTTGCCAAATTGTCCATTCTTTAGTGCACACCAAGTGTTTGATGAAGTGCCTAGTTCATTTTATCATAGGCTTATCACTTGTTCATCCATAGGCCTACCATTTGAATGCCATGTTCACTAGCGACATTGGCATGCCAATTGTGCCAACCTTTTGCTTATGTTTGACCAACTTATGTTCCATTCCATTATTAATTGCCAAGCCTATTACCATTGTATATCTACTTGTTATTGACATTCGATTGTTTAAATTGCAACTTGAATTTATTGATATTGAGATATGGATACTTGGTGATACCATTGTTGTATAATGGTATCTAATGGCTTGTTTCATACTTTTATTGATTCCAATGTGGTTTACAGAGCTGCCGTTTCGACAGGGTAGTGGGTACATACTGTCGGCAATGTGCACATTGTATTTTAATACCCTAGCTGGGAAGGGTTTATGGTCATAACCATAAGACCTGATTAGTCTTATGTTTATGTGATATGAGATTAATTATGTGTTTTTCACATATTCTATGCATTTCATGGCCCTGTATCTATCGTACCCATCTTATATATTTCCAATGATATGAGTATTGAGCTTTCTGTCATTTCCTGTATTTGATTATGTATTCTAATTTTATTGAGCAGACAGTCTTTATTATTTCATCTGCTATCTTTTATTGATGATCCAAATTACATTTGTTGGCAATGCATATTAGATTCACTGAGTATCTTATATACTCACTCCTTTACTTATTTCACCTTTCCAAGTACAGAGTAGGTAGCAGAATCCCGACTCTTGACACTCTGTGGATTTCTGCGGTGTTGATAGCAATATAATTATATTAAATACAGTATATTTCTTTTGTGTTCATGATCTAGCTGCTCCATGGGTTATGTATGGTTTAGTTAGTTTATGGACATGTATGTATGACATATTATGGAGTATGGTATGTTCTAATGTATGTTACAACCAGCTGCAATATTATTACAGACAGATTACAGAATGATAGTATGAATAGTAACTAAGTAAATTGATTAATTAAATTGATGGATATAGATAATTATATGTGATACTGGGTTTTACGGGTGCTGGTCGCCATTAACATCTCCTACATCCTAGGACCGTCGCGATCTAAAATTGGGTCATGATAGAGGTGGTATCAGAGCTCTAAGTTACAGATATCAGAGCCCTAGGTTACAAATAAATAGTAATCGGGTTACAGATAAATAATAACCGGGTTACAGATAAATAGTAACCAGGTTACAGATGAATAGTAATTGAGTTACAGAGGAATAGGAATTAAGCACAGTATGGGTAGAGTTAAGTAAACCATGGAGCATAGGAATTCATGTATCGTCTTTTGCTGTATTCGTCTAATATGTGTTAGTATTCTGCGTTTTTATAATATACTGAGTATGTGTTTTGTTTTTTGACAGTTCATAGAGATGTCCGATGATAGAGACAGGGATACCAGAGAGGCAGAGGTAGCCTTTAACGAGTCTTTAGTCAAAGAGTTTTCAATTTTAGAGGGTTTGTCTAGATCCCAAAGGACTACAAAGGATACAGAGAGGGGTGATGACCCCTGGAGATTAGAGATGATGAGAGGGATGATGGAGTTACGTCGGGAATTAGTAGATTTGAGGTGGGAGCGTCAAAATATGCCGCCACCTCTAGCTCCAGCAGCAGTGCCACCCCCTGTTGCACCGGATGCAGTACCAGTTGCACCAGCTCCTATATAACCGGTTGTGGTTCCTGGAGAACCTGTTGTACAGAGAGGCCGCCGAGTTATAGATGAGGGCGGAGTATCCATGTTTAGCTTTCTAAAGCTAAATTTGCCAGAGTTCAAGGGCGATAAAGGCCATGAGCCAGTTGGTTTTCTAGAGGAGGTTGAGAAGGTAGTTAGGAGACTACCTTGTTCTGATATCAGGGTAGTGAAGCTAGTGGGATTATTGCTGAAAGGGAAAGCCTGGACATAGTTTTCTCGACGGATGGAGCCTAGACTGTATGGTCAGCATCCTCCTACCTGGGCTAAGTTCAGACAGGGGCTGATAGATGAGTTCCTGACAGAAGGGGTGAAGACTAGGAACCTGATACAGTTTGAATAGCTTGAGCAGGGAAATAGGTCAGTAGAGGAGTATGTAGAGGAGTTTATCATACTAAGTAGGTATGCCACTCAGATTGCTCCTACTGAGGCGGATTTGATTAGCAGATTCAGGAGGGGTTTACATTCTTCGCTTCACAATGCTCTTATGTCTACAGAGTTCATATCTCTGACTACTGTTATCGATAGTGCTAATCAAATGGAAGAGAAATACAAGTCAGAGAGAGCGAAGAGGGATAAGAAGAAGAAAGGAGGACCTGGGTCACAGGGCAGGAGGGGAGAGAGCAGCTTTCAGCCTAAACAGAGTGAGCCAGTACCCATATTTGATCAGAGATCCCAGTCTGGCAGTCAGAGGAGGAGGACACAGAGTAGGGGACCTCCAGTACAATCAGCACCTATATATTCCCAGGTTTCTTCTAGACTTGTTGCACAGATGCTTAGTGTGCCTATTTGCAATTTATGTGGTAGAAAGCATGGAAGGGAGTCCCAGCGTCAGACGGGTGCTTGCCTAAAATACGAGCAGCATGGTCACTTTATCAGCAGATATCCTTTATAGGGCGATCAGCAACTATCTACTTTAGTTTCTCAGCCTGCAGTACAGATGAGCTAGAATGTGGTCAGAGAGGCTCTTGGTAGGGGCAGAGGTAGAGGACAAACTCTGAGCAGTAGTCAGGCCCCAGTAGGTAGAGGTTAGGGGTGAGTCTTTGCTGTCAACACATAGGAGGCATAGAGATTAGATAATGTGGTTACAGGTACTATTTTGATTCAGAATGAGATTGTTGATGCCTTGTTTGATTCTGGTGCTACATATTCCTTTGTTTCACCACAATTTGCACCTAAATTAAATAAGGAGAGACAGTTGTTGAGTGTGCCTCCAGAGATAGCTACACCTATAGGGGCAAGTATAGAAGTAGATTATTATTATCCTGATTGTGTGACTGAGATTGATGATAACATTTTGCGTGCTGATTTGATAGAACTGTCTGTGTTAGAGCTAGATGTGATTCTGGGCATGGATTGGCTAACGACACATCGTGCAGTTATTGACTGTTATGAAAAAAGAGTTAAATTTCAACCTGAGGGGTAGCTAGAGTTTGAGTTTTTGGGTGATAGACATGAGTTTAGAGTCAATCTTGTTTCTGCTATCCAGACTGGAAGAATGACAGGGAAAGGCTATTCATATAATAGATGTGCATAAGACTTTAGTAGAGCTTGATCGGATACCTGTAGTTCAGAAGTTTCCAGATGTTTTTCCTGAAGAATTTCCAGGATTACCTCCAGATAGGGAGATAGAGTTTGAGATTGAGGTGTATTCAGGCACCGATCCTATATCCATTCCTTCTTACAGAATGGCACCAGCAGAATTGAAAGAATTAAAGGTGCAGTTGCAGAAGTTGTTAGATAGAGGATTTATTAAACCAAGTAGTACTCCGTGGGATGCTCCAGTGTTGTTTGTAAAGAAGAAGGATAGCTCTCTGAGAATGTGCATCGATTATAGGTAGCTGAATAAAGTGACAGTTAAGAACAAATATCTATTGCCTCGGATAGATGATTTGTTTGATCAGTTGCAGGGTGTCAGTCATTTTTCGAAGATTGATTTGAGATTTGGGTATCACCAGTTGAAAATTAAGAAGGGTGATGTACCCAAGACTACTTTCAGGACCCGATATGGATATTATGAGTTCTTGGTGCTGCCATTTGGGTTGACTAATGCACCGGCTGCATTTATGGATCTGATGAACAGGGTATTTAAACCATTTTTGGATAAGTTTATCATAGTGTTCATTGATGACATTCTTATCTATTCCAGGAGTGAGGAGGAGCATGCAGAGCATCTGAGGATAGTATTGCAGACACTTCGGGAGCATCAGCTGTAAGCTAAGTTGTCTAAATGCCAATTCTAGTTAACTGAAGTGTGTTTTCTTGGGCATGTGATTTGTAAAGATGGAATTAAGGTAGATCCTCAGAAAGTTGAAGCAGTTGCGAATTGGCCTCGACCTACCAGTGTTTCTGAAGTTCATAGTTTTTTGGGTATGGCAGGATATTACAAACAATTTATGAAGGATTTCTCCAGAATTGCTGCTCCATTAATTAAGCTGACTTAGAAAAAGGAGCGATATCTGTGGACTGATGAATGTGAGAGTAATTTTCAAACTTTGAAGTCTTGCCTTACAAGTGCTCCAGTGTTAGCATTGCCATCAAAGGGTGAGAAGTTTATAGTGTATTGTGATGCTTTTTGTGTGGGATTAGGGTGTGTTTTGATGCAGAATCGAAGAGCAATTGCTTATGCTTCTCTGCAATTAAAAAAGCATGAAGTAAACTATCTGACACATGACTTAGAGATGGCAACAGTGGTGTTTGCATTAAAGATTTGGAGGCACTATTTGTACGGGTCTAAATGTGAGATATATACTGATCACAAGAGTTTGTAGTATATATTCCAGCAGAAGGATCTGAACCTCCAGCAGCATAGATGGGTTGAGTTACTTAAGGATTATGATTGTGAAATCCTTTACCACCTGGGCAAAGCTAATGTAGTAGCTGATGCACTGAGCCAGAAGTCTATGGGCAGTCTAGCTCACATCTCGGTAATCAGGAGACCATTGATTTGTGAGATGGGTGAGTTAGTTGATCTGGGTATGGAGTTATATTTCGGATCCCGGGATCATAACGAGGCTCTGATAGCCCAATTTTGGGTTAAGTCACTTTTGATTGATGATATTAAAGTGGCACATGATAGAGATCCATACCTACTGAAGCTTAAGGGAGATGTTCAGAATGGCAAGATGTTAGAGTTTACAATAGATGATGATGTATTGAAGTGTGGGAAGAGGATATGTGTACCTAATATTGATGGGCTGTGAGATCAGATTATAAGAGAGGCTCACTATTCATTTTACAGTATACATCAAGGGATTACCAAGATGTACCATGATATGAGGGATGTATATTGATGGCCTGGTATGAAGAGAGATATAGCTCGGTTTGTTTTGAAAGACTTAGCCTATCAATAGGTTAAGTTTAAACATCAGAAACCATCGGGTTTACTTCAGGAGATCGAGTTGCCAAAGTGAAAATGGGAGCAGGTTACTATGGATTTTGTTGTCGGGTTACCGAGGACTATGTGAGGTTATGACTCCATATGGGTTATTGTAGATCGATTGATAAAATCTGTTCATTTTCTGGAAGTTAAGACCAACTATACTGCAGCTCAGTATGCACAGTTATATGTGGACAAAATTGTGCGACTTCATGGAGTTCCGTTAATGATCATATCGGATAAAGGTACACAGTTTACTTCTCAGTTTTAGCAGAAGTTTCGGGAGACTATGGGTACCCATTTATGGTTTAGTACTGCTTTCCATCCACATACCGATGGACAGTCGGAGAGGACAATCCCGACATTGGAAGATATGCTTCAGTTGTGTGTTCTGGATTTTAAAGGTAACTGGGATCAGTATCTGTTGTTGATTGAATTCTCCTACAATAAAAATTATCATTCTTTTATCGGAATGGCTCCATATGAAACACTATATGGTAGGAAGTGTAGATCTCCAGTATATTGGGTAGAACCAGAAAAGAAGCAGTTAGAGGGTCCAAAGTTGATTAAAGAAACAATAGAAAAGGTACCTATTATTAGAGATTGGATGAAGACTGTATTCAGCAGACAAAAGAGCTATGCCGATCCAAAGTGGAAGGATATTCATTTTGCAGTTGGTGACCGTGTCTTCCTTAAGATCTCACCAATGAGAGGAGTCATGAGATTTGGGAAGAAAGGGAAGTTGTCACCAAGATTTATAGGTCCATTTGAGGTTCTTGATAGGATTGGTAATGTGACCTATAGATTGGCTCTTCCATAATATCTGAGCCATGTTCATCTGGTATTTCATATTTCTATACTACAGAAGTATGTATAAGATCCATCACACATATTGGAAATACAGGATGTTGGGGTTAACGATGACTTATCATATGAGGAGCTTCAAGTGGAGATAGTTGATCGACAAGTCAGGCAATTGCAGAATAAAGAAATTCCAATGATGAAAGTGCTCTAGAGGAATCAGTCGATGGAGAAATGCACTTAGGAGAGCGAGCAGGAGATGAAGGATAGATATCCATTCATGTTCCATCAATGGGGTATGTATTTAATTTAAATTCGAGGACGAATTTATTTGAAGGGGGTAGAATGTAATACCCTAGGCAACCTTATCTTAAATGCATGATATAGTTCTCATTTTGTAGTTTGAAATCATTGAAATGATTGAAAATAATTTTAGAGACACAGTTAGAAAATTGGTCTGTATTGGTCAAACCATCTCCCATCTTTTCCTCCACCATTTTCAAGCAATTTCCTTAAAGCAAAACTATAGAAAACTTGAATTAAACCTTGCATCTTCCATTTCCAAGCTATTTCTCACTTGAAATCACAAAGGAAGTCAAGGATTTTCTTCATTGGAATTTCAAGTGGAATCTCACCTTGAGGTAATAAGTTAGTTTGTTTGATTTTTTGGTTAGTTTAGATGATTTAGATGTTGAATTAGATGGGTTTTGTGTTTGATTGCATCAATTAATGCATTTGAGCATTTTTCCCTCATTTTCAAACCCTAAGTGAAGTTGTTTGATTTAGCTATTTGATTTAGTATTGGTTATGTTATTTAAGCTTAGAATATGTTAGTTGGAGGCTAATGAATGATTGATTTGTGGTTAATTTGTTATAGAAAATCAAGATTGCCAAAGTTGTCATTTTTGCCTCCTTTGAAGCAATAAGTGGGAAATCAATTTTCCAAGTCAATTTGGAGTGCTAGGTGAGTTTAATATGCATCAAATTACATGTCTATAGTATTGAATTGATGATTGAAATTCTATTTTGAAACCCCTATTTTGGCCAAACCCTTTGCACTATTCATCCCTTGGATTTTTGTTTGATTTTTACTTTGAAATTCTAAGCCTATTTGATCCTTTGATTTGATGTTTAATATTGTATATCTATTGCCTATTGTGTAGCTTTGATTGTGAGCTCGTTGTTGGTTAATTGGGCAATGCCAACTTTGCACCAAAACCTAACCTAATGGCTTGTCCAACATTGCCCACCAAGTGTTTGATGAAATGTCTAGTGTAATTTGTCATAGGCCTATCACTTTTTCATCTATAGGCCTACCATTTGAATGCCATTGTCGCCAGCGACATTGGCATGCCAAATGTGCCAACCACTTGCCTATTTATAACCAACCTATGTTCCATTCCATTATTAATTACCAAACCAATTGCCATTGCATATCTATTGATTATTGATATCCGATTATTTAAATTGCTACTTGAAATGATTGATATTGAGATATTATTATTTGATGATACCATTGTTGTATAATGGTATCTAATGACTTGTTTCACACTTGTATTGACCCTAATATGGTTTGAGAGCTGCCGCTCCGACAGGGTAGTGGGTACATACTGTCGGAAATGTGCACATTGTTTATTGATACGCTAGCTGAGAAGGGTTATTGGTCCTAGCCTTAAGACCTGATCAGTCTTATGTTTATTGATATGAGATTGATTGTGTGATTACACATAGTCTACAAGTTTTATCGCCCTATATCTGTCTTACCCATATGATACCATTCCTTTGATATGATTATTGATCTTATTGTCATTTCTTATAATTGATTGTGCATTCTTATTTTATTGAGTAGATTTTTACTATTACTCCCTCTACTTATCTTTGTTATTGATCCAATTACTTTTATCGACGATGCATATTAGATTCACTGAGTATCTTATATACTCACTCTCTTCCTTATTTACCATTTTCAAGTGCAGAGTAGATAGCAGAATCCCAACTCTTGACTCTCTGTGGATTTCTGCAAACTTTTATAGCAATGTAATTATATTAAATACAGTATTTTGGATGTTCATGATCTAGCTGCTCCATGGGGCATGTATGAGTTTGTTAGGCTATGAACATGTATATACGATATATTATGGAGTATGAGTATTGATATAACATGTTATGATGAATGTTACAACCAACAACATTATAATTATAGACAGTTTACCGAATGATAAAATGAATAGTAACTAAGTAAATTGATTAATTAATTCATGGATATAGATATTTGCATGTGATACTAGGTTCTACGAGTGCCGGTCGCCATTGACATCTCCTGCATCCTAGGACCGTCGCTATCCAAAATCGGGTCATGACATTCATTATTTAATTATTCATGAAATTATTTTTCAAGTTATTCTTATATTAATAAGCCAAACAATTTTTATTCAATAAACTGAAAACCTAGTCCCCAAATCCTCTTTGGTTTCAAAGACTAGTACATTTTCCTTTGGGATAAATAAATGAAATTGAAGTCAAATTATTGTAACACCCTAGCAGACAGAAGAGTAGATTATGAGACAACACAGTAGATGAATATAGTGGATTATATTTGTAATATCTACCATTTTGTAGTGTTTTTATTGATTTTGTATGTTTGGAGAACCTATTAAAATTTTTAATGAGAATGTTGAGAATTTCAGGAATTTCTATTTTGGATGCTACAGGACTTTGTGATGATCATTTCATATTCTTAAATACATAATTTGGTAAAGTGTAAAGCATGAAAGTTGTTAATTTATGTCTTAGTTATAATTTTGTAAAATGGTTTGGCAAAATTGTGTGTATGTGCTGAGTTGTGTCTATTTGAGCAAGGTTGGTCTGGTTGAGAGTTTCTGCAGGGATATAGTGTCTGTTTGGACTTACTGGGAATGACCGAGGCAGAATTAGCTAAAGGTGTGAACATGAAAAATGTTCTTTTGTGTGTTATGAAGATTACGATAAAATTTCAGAATTTTTGGATTAGTGTATCTCAGTATAGAGTGGGTTTTATCAGACCTGTTCGGAGAAATTCTAAAGCAGCAAGTCTGGGTGACATTTGGGGAGTCACCATGATCTATGTGTTGATTCTTTTGATTTGAAATTTTGATATTTTGTGCTTCTATATGTTGATTGTAATTAATAAAAAGAGAGTTGCCAAAGTGGCAGTTGGCAAAGAGCTTAGGCGAAGAGGATTTGGCGAAGAGCTTAGGCGTAAAGGATTTGGTGAAGAGCTTAGGTGAAGAGAGTTGGCGAAGAGGAAAGGCGAAGAGCTTTGGTGAAGAGGAGTTGGCGAAGAGCTTAGGCAAAGAGAGTTGGTGAAGAGAGTTAGCAAAGAGAGTTGGCAAAGAGGAAAGGCAAAGAGCTTTGGAAAAGAGGAAAGGTGAAGAGCTTTGGCGAAGAGGAAAGGCGAAGAAGCATTGTTGAGGTGGCATATGAGAGGAAGAGTTGCGAGGAGAGTTTGGTGAGGCAGCATACGCTAGGTAGCATATGTGAACTGGAATGTGCAAGCTAGCATTTCTGGATCAAGATTGGCGAGCTGGCTTAGGCGAGGGAGCTTTGTCGAGGCAGAATGGCGAGTTGGTTGGCGTGTTTCTGGGGCAGTGTTTATTTAAACCCAGTGAACCCTAGTAGCGTTTCACTATTTTCTTTCTTCCATTTCGATAAATTTCAGTCTTTTCTCAGAATATTTTCATTTATTGTCTAAGACATTAATACTTAAATTAATACAATAGAAGTCTAGATTATTCAGTATTAAGGCAGAAATCATCAAGATTTGAGCAATAATCTTAGAATTTCAGTTTGAAGAAAATAAGGTAAATTTTCTTCCTAAACTATTTTCTTTGGAAATTATTTAAGTCTATGGGTTAGGACAATTAATTATGGGTATATAGAATTTATTGCTAGTGATCTGAAGCTATTAATGGTAATTAATGTGGGAGAAATCTAGTGTAACACCTTAGCCTAAACCCTAATAGGGACCTTTAGGGAAATTATTTTCCTTTCTTTATGATGTGTTAATATTATATGTGAATGCATGGAATATATATATATGCATGTTATATGACCTAATTTTTAGGCCTAGAG
>CANXYC010700201.1:0-41086 GCA_948193065.1 Aleurites moluccanus
AATAAACACATACTATCACTATATTTAACTCACATTTCACATATTCATCACTTATATACTATATTATGAACTCATGTACATTTAGTTCATCATTTCATATCAAACATACACCATAACTCATATATGCTTTCAAGTACTTAAATCAATCATCCTTTACATATCTAAATCTATACATTTCCATTACTTATACCATTAAACCATATTCAAACTTTACTTTTCAAATTGCATCAACCTAACACATTAAACTAACAAACTCAATATGGTTCCACCTAAATGGCAATCATTCCATTCATCCATTTTTCAATACCATTCATTCAAATAACATTCATATACATCAATTACATAACATTCAACCATTTAAACTTATTAAAACATCAAAGCACCAAACTATTATCTTAGCTTCATCAATTCGAACAAACTAGAATTCCATCCAAATGGAATTCTTTCCATCAATTAATCATCAATTCATTACATACACATCAAATACACATTATTCCATCATTTAAACCTATAAAACACCAAAGTATCAAACCATCCATAAGCACCTCAAGTTTCGGCCAACCTTGAATTCCATCCAAATTGATTTGTTTTCATCATTTAACCATTAATTCATGTTAAACACATCAAATACACATCATTTGAACAAAAAAATTCATCAAAACAATACTTTGATTCATACCTTTTCCTATTAGGGTTTGGTTTCCACCTTTTTATTTTCTTCCAACCTAAACATATTTTTGTCACCAATTAATATCAAAGAACATCTTAAGATCATAATTAAGCCAAAAGAATCTCAAAATCACTTACTTTTCCAATAGTTCTTTAAAATCTTCAAAACTTTGATTTTCCACTTTTTCTTCTTTTTCCTTTGAATCTATGGATATATTTGTGTTTAGGATAATGGAATTAACATGTTTGGATCAACAAAATGAAAGAAAATAATAAGGTTTGGTGTTCACCAATGGTGGCAGAAAATGGTGGAGAAAAAAGAGAAAAGTTTGGTTGGTGAAAATGATGAAGAATGGTGAAGAGGTGGAAAAAATCAAGTTAAAAATCAAATGGTATAATCCAATGCTTTAGGCTTATGGTAGAAATGGTAAAACCTAGTTATCCAACCATCCATTTCTTCATCTTTTCATCCAATGGTTTGATTTAGATAAGCCTAAAATGATACCATAGGCTTTCATACACCATATAAGTCCATAATGCATAGGAAAATACTAAACTACCCCTAGTTCAATTGAAATTTCAAATCGAGCAGCTTTGCGCGGGATTATTTTCTACCGGGTTTATTATCCAACAATTATTCATTTAAACATAATATCATCATTTTTATGTCCTAATATTCTTTTCTATATTCAAATATAGTGTTAATTTCCATAAAACTCGAAGGGGGTGTGAAATGACCATTTTACCCCCAATTCATTAAAAACTCAAAATTTTTTGATTTCGTTCTAACAGCCTTTAAACCTCTTTAACTCATATAATACATCATAAAACATACACATATGTTCAATTTAAGCATAAACATACAATAATACACAACTTTCAATTCAAGAAAAATTTCCTCCTAAGTTTCCCTTTATGATTCAGGTTATAGGTTATAGGTGAGGTGCTACAAAAAGGCAATAGATTAAAAGAAAAAGAGAGAGAAAATGGGGAGAGAGGAGGAAGCGGCAGTTAGCGTAAGAGGCTACATTATTACTATTTTAGAAAAAGTTAATTAATTATTATACTTATTTGTAAAAATTCATGAGAGTATATATTTTAAATTCACTGATTTTGAGATCTTAATAAAAAAAAGAAATAAATAAAATTTACCAATATTTTTAATTAATTATTTAACACAACTTAATTTATAAGCTAATTATATCCAAATAATTAAAATAATAAATGTCACCAATACCAAAAGTAAATTTTTTACTGTAGAAATCATCGGGAGTGACATGAAAAATAAACTTCATAATATAATTTCTATATGGTTGGTGCTTGAATGTTAAATGAGATCTTTAGGAAGATTTATATCACTAATATTATTATATTTTATAAGAATTTGATGAAATGAATGCCTGAAATATTCAAGTTGACTCATTCAAAGAAGTTAAATGTAATAACTACTCGTTGCTATATACTCAATTTTCGTGGTTAGTAGTGTAACTGAATATTATTATTTTTTAAATCATGATACTAATATATTTTTTAAAAATTGACAAGTGTAATTGGTGTTTTTCCTATCAGGTTTTCATCATTCATAATTAGCATCGAAGTAACCAAACAAATCAAATGAAAATTCTTTGAGATACCACAAACCTAAGTTTGATGTGTCCATAAGATATCTCATAAGCCTTTAGACTCTAACGATGTGTGATTTTTTTGGATTAGATTGAAAACATGTACTCATACATATACTAAATTAAATGTCGGGTCTATATGCCATTAAATAAATTAGAGACCCTATTATGCTCCTATAGAACTTGGAGTCAATAAGTTTACCTTTCTTAACAATCTTCAATTTAATTGAGGTGCTCATTACAGTAGGTTAAGGCTTTATATTATCCATTCCAAATCTCTTGATGAGTTTTTTGATGTACTTGAATTGATTGATCCATGTACCATGCTTAAGTTGCTTGATTTTAGAGTCCCAAGAAGAAGTTTAGCTCTCTTATCATACTCATTTCAAATTCACATTCTATAGAGTTAGAAAACTTCTTGCAAAATAATTCATTAGTAGCACCAAATATGATATCATCAATATAAATTTTAACAATTGAAATGTCTTTCTTAACATGCTTAATAAAAAGAGTTAAAAAGTATCAGTCTCAAAATCATGCACAGATTCTTGGCATATTTGATTCTAGCCAAATCAAAAGAATATGTGTTGATAACATTTGAGGATTTGTTTTTCTTGGAGTGTATTGTTTCAAAAAAATCTTTTGCTGTAGTTTCCAGATTTATTGAATCTTTTGAATCAATTGTTTTGGAAAATTTTGGAAATCTTGTTCTTGGAATGTATATTATCTTAATTGCAGAACATTTCTAATGCATTACTTCTACTGATGATAAATTCAAAATGGAGATTACAAACTCAGATTTCATAAGAGTTAGTACTATAAGGGAGTTGGCAATTGATATCGAAATATGACCATTCATTGAATCCTCCTCCAGTGATGAAAAAAGACAAGAGCAAAAGGCTGCTATTTTGACTACTAAACTTCCAGCTCGAAAGACAAATGTTCTAGTTTTTCTCTCTAATATGCAAGAGAAAGTGCAAAGATTGAATGACAGAGTGGATTCCATGGAGAGAAACTTAAATTACAGGTTGAATGGATTATTTGATAAGCTCACATCTCTAGGAACATTCAGGAGAGGATCCTAGATTCTCTTACATCTCTCTGAATCTCTTATTCCACCAGTCTCACAACTCTCAAATCCTCCTTTTGTTCCTCCTCAATCTTCAACCGACCCTCCTGCATCTTAAACTTTAACTTTACTTTTTAGCTTTAGTCTTTATTAGTTTATTTTGATGCATGCTTTATATATTTTATTGGCACATTATAATTTTATTTTGGCCAAATATGCATGCATAAGAATATTATCTATTATTTTCATTTGTATTTTTGGATGATGTTTGCACATTTACCTCCTATCTATTTATATATGCATATATTTGCTCTTATACATCTTTTACTCCTTTTGAATTGATGACAAAAAGGGGGAGAAGTATTAAATTGATATGAATGAAATGATGCTTTACTAACTTATAAGTATATTGGTATGTTAAGCATTGAGATGCTAAATGTGCAGGTTATTGAATTAAATATTGTTTGCAAGTTGTTGAAATGCTAAAAGGCATTTATTTAATGTTGAATATGTTTTTATAAATGTTAGTTGGAAAATTGATACTTTATTGTCTTATTGTTTGAATATTTGAGCATTGAAGTTTAGTATAGTTTAAGGCGGAGCTTGTCTCTCTAAAACTTACTAAGGAGGTTTGTTTATCTATGGAGGTTTTTCATCATAAAAAAGGGGGAGATTATTGGCCCTTTGATGATTTTAATGATGAGTTACAAACCCTTAAATATCTATGCATCATATTGATAATAGTTGTCATGATTTAATCTTGTAATTACTAACTTTGGTTGTATATAAAAGAATAAAAATGCAACTTACTTGTATTTGTATTAAGTTCTATTTTGCAAGAATTAGTAACGGTCATTACAAGCATGTAACGACCGTTATGGAATTATGATGGACAAAAAGACACATAAATATTTTTAATGCCTGTTATAAGGATGGAACGCTTGTTACACTTCAATAATAATCGTTACAAGTAAAGTACTCAAATTGAACAAAAAGACACAATTACAATTTTAATGCCTATTATAACTCAGAATGGTCGTTACCATATTATAATAGTCGTTACGGAAGATGTGTCAAAACTTGAAAGAAGATACAATGAGAAAATTGATCAACCGTTATAGCTCTTCACGCCCGTTATGATTTCTCATAGAACGACCATTATAGTGTGATAACGCCCGTTACCGGTAGTTGAACTGTCACGTCAGACGGAGCATATGAAAATTGTAGCCATTGGAAATTATTTTTAAGACCTGATCAATATTAAATGAGTTCCATACAGTCATAATTTATTACAAGGTATTGAAAACTATAAATAAATGATATTTTGAAGATAGAACAACTTTTGAAAAGCCTAAGATTGACAAATCCATTAAATTTGTTCTCATCTTTTAATTCTTTGTATTGTTGAATACTTTAAACTCATAACTTGTTTCATTTGTGTTCATCGTAGTTTGTACTAGTTGAAAGTTTTTGTGCTTACATTTGTAAATCTTAAAAAACATTGTAAAGTCTTGAGATTGACTTAGAACATCTTGAGTCTTTGTAGAAAAAGACTAAATTTGTGGGAAGCCAATTGTAAAAAAAGGCGAAAATCCGTTGAAACTATTGTAAAGTGTTAGGTTGTAAACCCGTGATTAGTAGAACCTCATCGGATTGCTATTGAGAGAAGTGGACATAGGAGAGCGTTAAGCTCCAAACCACTTTTTAACTTTATCTCTTTATTAGCTTTGCTTGAATTTATTTTTATTATTATTGCAATTAAGCTTAATAGTGCATAAATTTCTTATACTCTTACTCACCCTCCCCTAAGAATATTATCATAGTAGGATAACATCTTTTATTAAAACCTATAGCTTAGAATGGAAGCTAGTTGTGATGGCCATGTGTGATGGAGTACCTAATAGTTTTCCCGATCCATACTCGATTACCTTACCTGGATCTCTGGATAAAGTGGCCTGGTGCTCTGTCAGGGATACAATCTCCACTCATTTTCTAGAGGAAAATAATTTATAGCAAATATGGTCTCGGTAACACTTAAAAAAAATCGAGTGGCGACTCTTTTTCTTCGGTTGTGTAGAAAATTCGTCTTCCTTAAGGCTTTGAGCCTAACAAAACTTGAATCATCATTGCAAAAGACAACATATGAATCTTACTTTAAATATCTAGAAAATCCAATGATAATTGGTCGAGCAAAAAAGTTGTATCTTCTACAATTGTTGATAGAGTAGACCATAAATTAAAGAATTGGAAAGAGAAAACGTTGTCTCAAGTTGGCAAGGAGATCCTCATCAAATTTGTGGCATGATCTATTCCATATTATTATAAGTTATTTTCTCCTGCCTATAAATATTTGTAAAAAGCTAGAGTTAATGGTTTCAAATTTCTAATGGGGACAACAAAAAAGAGGAACACCGAATCCATTAGTATAGCTGGGGTAAATTATGTCCATTCAAGAGAGATGATGGCATGAGTTTCAATGATTTTCATTTTTTTAATATTGTGATGTCAGAAAACCATATTAGTGTCTACTTCAAGATGATACTTATTTCCTGACACAAATTCTAAAATGCATGTATTATCCTAGGAAAAATTTTCTTACTGCTTCTGTTGGTTAGGAGAAATTTTCTTACTGCTTTTGTTGGTTATTGACCTAGTTTCAAATAGAGAAGCATCATTGCTTCCTGATCATTGAAGGAAAAACAAACCCGCTGGTTAGTAGGTAATGCTGAAATCATCAGCATTTGGAATGATAGGTGGTTACCTGAACATAATGGTCTTTAGATTTAGTTCTCGGTTAATACTTTACATTATAAGCCAATATGAATACTTTTATCGATGGCTTGGAAAGCTCAATTAATTGAACAAGTTTTCTTGCCATTTGAGGTCAATCAAATCCTTTCAATTCCATTAAGCTTTTATCATCCTAATAATGATAGTGTGACATTATTCCAAACATGGCTCTTATAATGTTCATAGTGCTTATTACTAATCTTTTAAAGCAAAACTTGAGGAGCAAAGAACTATGAATGGTCGCACATCAAATATATATAATTTTAATTAGAAAGGAATTTGGCAATATAAAGTTCCACCAAAAGTACATTAATTTTTTTGGAAAGCTTGCAAATCTTTATTATCCGTGTGTGCTAATTTGATGCAGAAATGTGTACAGATGGATGCAATATGAAAATCTATGGAGATGAAATTGAAACAGTTGAACATATGTTGAGGAGTTGCTCATGGTCTGGACTTCTATGGGCATCTAGTTCGTTGCACTTGAACCCTCCTTTTTATGTCAAGCAAGCTTTGGAAATTGGGCGATTGATGTTATGAAACATTCACCTCTAGAAGTTAATAGTTTATTTTTTATGTTGTCTTAAAGGGATTTAGTGCTTAAGAAATGCCTTGTACTTTCATATCAAAGCATTTAGCATAAACTAAGATTGCACCTATGTTGCTACCATCTCAACTGGTGCACTTGTAAAAGGACTGTGGCAAAGACCTCCAATAGGAGTTATTAAAATCAATATCGATGCAACCACTTTTGGAAATACAGGTATTGGGTTTGAGATGATTTGTAGATATTATAATGGTATGGCGTTAGCTGTTGGGTCAAAATGGAGTTCCACTTCTTGTTCTGTTGAAATGGCAGAAGTACAAGCTATTCTATTTGGTTTAAAGGTGACTATGAATGTGGGATACATAACTGTTTTAGTTGAGAGTGATAGCTTAATGGTTACTAGGGTTGTTTCACAATCAAATATAGAAAGTACTTATTTGGGCCACCTTATTGGAGATATTTAGGCTATTGCGTGTATGTTTTCTTCCTACTCTTATTCACATGTTTGCAGGCAAGCTCATCAGTTTGCTCATGTTTTAGCCAAAATGGCTCCTACAGTTTGATGGATTCCAACCCAAAAACAAGTGAGCTCCAACAATGAAAACCCCAAAGAATCAAGGAGAAGGTGCCAGATTCAAACTTCCACCCAAAATCCCCAAATATGTCTTTTAGGGTTTTGGAGTTGTTTCTTTCAATTGATGGGATAAATGAACTCCAATCACTTTTATACTCTATATTAGGTCTAAATATAGTGTTATAAGGTGTTTGGAAGTGTTGGATTGAATTATGGAGGAAGTTGAAATTTAGGCAGTAGCTAGGTGTTATTTACACATTTTTTAGAGTTCAAGTGGAGAAGAAGAGGTTTTGAGAGTGTCACATTCCCCACTTCAGTAGATATGACGGTTCTAAAGATTGGGAAGGCGTAAGGATACCTAAACCCATAGAACCCCAATTAACAATTTTTAGGATATTTCGGCGTAGTTTCCTCTGTTTTTAAAATAATTATCCAGAACCAATGTCCCTCTCTTCATTAAATTCTAACAATACAACCTGTAGAAGAAATACACTTACAATATTTCCATCCTTATGCCCTCATCTTCAAAAGAAAATTTCATCCTTAACACTTTACTAATTTCCAAATCAACATTCATCGTAGGTGCTCAATAAGCTATACCATTATATAGATTCATATACTTATATCATTATTAATCATCATTTATGTAACATTTAATATTTATATATATCAAAATATTAGTTAACCAAGTTACAAACCATGGAGTATCTACAAAATAAAATATCAAAATTTGGAGACAATACATAGATATGTATGGTTCGTAGCTAAAAAAGACGATGCTAGAACCACACCTATGTACCGATTCCCTGAAAAATAATAAACCACTAAAAGAATGAGATAAAATATCAGTGAGTAGTATATATGTCATTTCATTTATAAGCAACAATAAAGAGTAATAAATTAATTTAACCATTGATATTGTATATTAATTTGGATATGCATAAGGTATATAATTAAGAATCTCAGTTAGGGTTACAATGCAATATTTTAGGTAAGGTAATCAACATAATAAGGTATCAATAAGTAATTTACTTTAATGACATATTTATAATCTATATATAAAACAGAGGCTATAGTTAGTAGCATATTTATCACTCATACAGCTGATTAGACTGTATGGCCAAGAACACCCCTTCCAGCTTGGGTTCACTATAAAATTCTCACTGTACACAATGCCTGATGAAATTATTATCCTACTGCATCAAGAGAGTATGCTTGTCATTTATAATATCAAATTGGGTTTCAATTCAGGGTTCACAATTGCAATGGATCGAAGATGCAATATCAATTTCAATATTTTCAATGAATAAATTAAAAGGTTTAATGAACAATTTGAAACAATAGTAAAACAATGGAGGTTATATAATATTTCGCTATTAAAGGTATCAATCAAGAAATATTAACAATTTCAATTGGATTCAATTTTAAGCAAAATGACATATACATTACTTACATTTCTAACTCTAGCTCCAAATTCCCCAACACTTCACTTTTAACACAAACAAAATGAATGATCTACTACTTTATCTTTTTGTCCTTTATCCTTTGTATCTATAAAGCCAATTCAAATGTTTTAGTACTCAATTTATCTTAATTTTATGCAATAGGAATCAAATTTTAACTATCTCTCTCAAAACCTAAAACTTGATTTCTGACAGTCTATATTCCTTTGTTAATATCTTTAGCTATACTCGTCAAATTGCTTCAATTCCTTCTTGTAATTAAACTAGACATATGAGGGTTTAACATACTAAAAATTCATATTTTTCTAAGAACTATACAAATTATAGTGAATTTCCTAATTGTACCCTACATCCTGAAATTTGTCCTATAAATTCTATCCGAATAACCTTTACTATTTTATTCATAACTCAATGTATAGATATTAAAATGATGTTCTATTTTTAATGAAATTTAATAAGACACAAGGGAACATTTTTAATGTTTTGAGTTTTCTCTGATTTTGAACTTAAGGTCCTCAAAAATGCAAAACACAGTAGGTTTTTTCAGTCTAAACCCTAACCCGAGCCAACAATATTCAGTGTCTCATATTTTGTTACACAACATGAATTTGATAAAAATTCCTTAAAAGCATATTTTCTACACATATATTTCTATAACTTTGATATTTTGTGGATTCTCAAAATCTAACTTTGAATTATAAAGTTAGATAAGAGTATTACCTCTTGGAGACTTTAAAAAAATTTCTTTAGCTTTTAGTAAGATTCTAATAAAATTGATGAAGAAAGGAAGGTTAGTTGATAGAAAACTTATGAATTAAGGTGATGGAAGAGTAATTTATGGAAAAAAAAGATGAGCAAATTTTTTTTGACAAAAACCCCCCTTAAATTTCTGCCAATCATGAGAAAATAAAGAAGATGATGAATTTTAGTTCTTTTTATATTTATTTATATAAATTTATGATAAATTAGAATTTTGGAAAAGAAATTAAAGAAAAAGAAAATGGAATGAATGAAAATCAAATATTGGTGAAGATAAATTAAAAATAAGAAAATAAGAAAAAAAATATAAATTCCATTTTTTCTTGGTGGAGTGGAAAGCCACCTAGCTCATTTTTTTATTATTTTTTTAAATTAATCAAATTAAACTTTTAATTTATCTCTCAAAATTTATCAAATTGCCATTTTTCACTTATTGTTCTTCTATTCACTATTTAAGCATTTAAATTTTACTAATTTTACTCAATTCTATTTTTAACTTATCCATTATTCATCAGATTTTAGGTGTGTAAAGAAAAATAAAAAAAAAAAAATACTATTTTGAAATTTACTAAAAATCGAACACCGGAGGGTGTCCAATTTTAAGTTTTCTAGGTTTTTTTTTAAATTTTTTTAATTGATTTAATTAATTAATACTTTTTTTTTTTTAACTTCGTTTAATCTTTTGATTATTTTTCTTACGATGTTCGGTCATCTAATTAAAATATTTCATAATCATTTCTAAGTAATGTACTTCCTAAATTTTATAAATATTTAACTATCGATTATTGTTTCTTAAAATTATTTTTAATCGTTTTAGAATTTAATTAGAATTATTATATAGAAAAATATGAAAAATAACTTAAAATAATGCAAGGAATAACAATAAACAACTTCAAATTAATGTAAAATATGCTGAAAATAAAAACTATAAAGGATAATTGCAGGAGTGAAATTCGAACATTAAATGAAGAACAAGCAAACGAATCAATAATTTGAAAGTAAAATTGGAAAGAGAAAAATTGCTTTTCATTCAACAAGTCTACTTTCTTCTTACACAAAATAGCCTTTATACAGGCTTTACATTGCTATTACATTAAAACAAAATAGTTAATAGTATAACTAATTTAAATTTAGCAAAATAAACACATGCTTTAATTTTGTTTAGCAAAATAGGATAAAAAAATAAATAAAAAGAAGACAAAAACATAGAAAAATGATTTATTTTCTCTCAAAATTCAGAACTCTCCTCTATTTTTTTTAAGTCTTTCATGTTATGAGCAACCATGGGCAGCAATCTGACATTCAAACTTTAACCATTCCCAAAAGCCTAAATTAAGGACTAATTTTCATCCTTTTCATATGTGGGCCGAATAAGACTAAAAGAAAGAGATTTGAGCTTCCTCTTATTAGATGATTAAATTAAGTCCAAAAATATATGGATGTAAAAGTTTTAATAACATGGGCTAAAGTCTTGTATCTTTTTTGTGGGCCGGACTTGAGGTATCACTTATTGGAGAAGTGGAAAAGGATGGACTAGATAATACATTACAATTTTTAACATAGAGTTTGTATAGCTGACAAAATTTTCATCACTTATAAATTTTTAGTTGCTTTTGATGTAATTAACTCTTCTTAATTAATGATGCATTTTCCTAAAAAAAAAAAAAAAAGAAGACTCTTACACATTTATTCTAAAAGAATCCTTATATATTAGTAAATTATTTAACAATAATATTTCAATTAATATTAAGTTTTAAAATATAATAAAAATTAAAAATTTATAAGCATATTATATTAAATATATAAATTAGAATATATGTATACATTAATTTCTTTAAAGTCATTAAAAAAGTTAGTGAGAAATAATATAAGAAATTAAAAGATTTTATTTATTTATTATTGCTATAAGAAACAACAACCTAATTTATAATATATATTACACATTCATTCTAAGAAAATCCGTATACATTCAATAAATACTAAATTATTTAACAATTAATGTTGTATTTTCAAATAACGAAAATTAAAAATCTATAAAAAATAGAAATCTCATTCTAAAAAGATTAGTCTATCCACTTTTAATAATAAACTATTAAATTATTAACTCAATAGCATGTTGGTATTAGTGATTATACTATCATAAAAACTACCAATACTACTATGGTTACCAATATATTTTAGAATTAATTAATTTGAGATCTTCCATTTTAGTTAATTATAATAAAATATCTGTATTTTTAAAATTATATTAAAAAATTTCCGTATTTATATTTTAATTTCATTAAATTCAAAATTATTATATTAAAAAATTCGTTTAATTTATGTAATAAGTACATAAAATCTCTCTTTCTCAATTTAATTTTCACTCTATTGTCATCACTCTCTATTACACCAAAATTTTTATTTTCACCATCAATATATTTTCATAACACCACCACCACTATTAAATTTAATATTATATAATATAAATCAATTAAATCTAAAATCAATCAATTGAACAAATTTAAGAAAAAAAAAATCTCAATCACCTTGTAAAAAGAAATCCAATCGGCACAGTAATCATACAAAAAAGATGTAAATTAGAAGAAGAGAAACAAAAATTGCAGTGTATGGTGCCAATTTGCCCCTGCAACGCTGTTTATTTTAGCGAAATAATGTATCGGCTTTTAAATGAATTTCTATTAAATAATCCTTTAAAATTATACTAAAACAAACATTTTAAGTATTAATTTAAGATTATACCTGCAACTAATTTTTTATCACATGAAAATTTTGATAAAAGATTAAAAGAAAAAGAAGATGGATAGATGAAATGTAGAAGAAGAAAATGTATATTTTTCAATATTTTTAAAATCAGACTGATTAAAAAATAGTAAAAACAGAAAGTCAGATATTTGATTGAAATCGAACCGATTAAAATAAATATAATACAATTATGATTATATTAAAAATTTATATAAGTTCATATTTTTTATTGTACCAATCAAATCATATTAAATTAAAAGTTATATATAATAAATTATGAATATTCATTTGCTCAAACATCTAATTGTTCAAATATCTACTCACACAATATGATAACATGCAATAAAATCATAATTTTCGCGTCAGATAAAATTGAAATGAAGTTACTGAAATTTTCTTAATTTATTTTAACTCAAAACAACGCAGTTTTTATTTAACAAAAACGATGTCGTTTTGATCAAAAATAAAAAAAATTAAAAAAAACTGATCTATTTGAATAAAAAAAATCAATCCATTTCAACCAATTCACCGATTTTTTTATCAATTTTTAGGAAACGAATAAATAAAAACTAACCAAACCGATTCTTAATTCGATTTCTAATTCTAATTTTTCAATTTGACCGACTGATATAATTTTGATAACCAAGATATTTTTAATAGAGATATTATAAGTATTTTAATAAATATTTTAATTAAAGATTAACTTTTGAGTTATTGACTAATGAAAAAAGACAAAAATAAATGAAAAAAACTTCATAATTTAACAGAATCAAAATAATACAATGACTTAATGGCTTTTTAGTATAATTTTAAACAAACATATACGTTTGACTAAAATATAAAGATTTTAGAATAATTAACCCTATTTTTTAATCCAAAATGCTATAACTATTCAATAGATTAACAATAAAATTACGAGTCAAATAAAAGTAAACTACACATACTAAATGTCATATGAAATACATATAGGCATTAGTAGCAATAAAATAGATTATATTCAAATTTATAGATAGTAATTGATCTTCACGATTCAAATTAGAATTTAAGCACTTTCACTTGTGACTCGTCACTTTTCAAACCTAAATTTGCCATATCTTGAACGGTCAAAACTCCCATTTAATGTTGTGGATGCTAATGGCTTAGCTAGGTTGGAAAAACATGCTAATGAATTCACTTATTTTTTTTCTTCTAAAGAAAAAGCAAAAAAAAAAAACTGTGACTCGATCAATAAAGATACAACAAAATTTACAGATTATTCCCACATGAACAAAAAGGCTGGCTGATGAACACAACTCACCTGGGCACCCGTGTGACGATGTAGTGCCCCTTTTCTAGATCATATATTGTTTTTAACTGTGGTTTTCGCCATTGCAGTACAAATAATACAGCAAGCAAAGCTATTAAAAGAAAAGCAAACAATGAGAAATATGTCACCCATTCATTTCCAACAATATGGTCCAGGTTATCGATTTCTGTATCAAGAGGTTCCACCATTGATTCGAGAATGAAAGCTCCGAGAGTCCAGTCGTAGTGAGTGCTTCCCGTATGATTAGCAAAAGCAATTCTGCGGGAAAAAAAAGGCCAACTTTCTTATTAAAATTTAATTAGCAAAATGTTTCTTCTACAGATAATTAATACACCATAACAAAGATAAGCATTTTTTCCTGTGTTTAAGTGATGGTTAGATATCAAAGATAACATACATAAGAAAACATTTTCTTCAAGACCTCAGCTTCGAGATCGACAACAATGAAAACTGGAAATTTTGTGCTATAACAATAGAAATGCACATGGTCATCTAAGCAGACAAAAATGAGACAAACTAACAATAAGCAGAAAAACCAGCCTAGTATGATGGGGCCCAACCATGCATGTCTACGTACTTGTTTAACATAAAGAACATACCAATTCACTGTATTGACCATGTTTCATTTGCAAATCAAAACAAAATGATTTGCAAACTCAATGGCTGACTGCGAATCACTGTATTTCTTGTAGACAAAGACATGAATTAATAAAATGGACCCAATTTTGACCCTAAATTTTTTAACACATCAAAGATCCAACCGATCCCTTACGTCCATCATATGTTGATTTTCCTTGTAGCAAGGAAAAACTTTACTAAAACAGCATCATATACCAACTAACAAGGTTGCTACGATTTATATGTTTGTTCACACAAAAGACGACTACCAAATGCCTAGAATGCAAGGAGAGCAACAATACCTTTTATCATTCATTGGAATTCCAAGGCTGTCATGCAACAGTGCTACCATGTATGCGGAAGAGAAACAATATCTCAACAAATCCAAATCATCAATGCCATGATGTTGACTTTTCAAGTTGTCCCAATCACCTTCACAATAATGTTTCCCAGCAGCCTCCAATTCAAACACATCAGTCCTATGAAGCAGGCCAAAAAACTGTAGAATATTTAATAATTAGAAATTAAAAGAGCAAACATGCAGAATAACCAGGCCATCTGCTAAAACACAAAATAATATGCAAGAATGGTGCTAATTGCTTCATTTTCCTCGCATGAATTTCAAGGATATTGTAATTTTCTTTTTTGATTCTTTTTCTTTTTGTGCATGTGTTTGTGCAGGGGTGGATGATCACTGGAACCATGATACGCTAACACAGCCAATACCATAATTTTTTCTAAATAAATTCATGATATAACCAACCGTCACAATTACACTGGTTGACACACAAAAACGCCTGCACAGCCACCACAATTTAAAACCTTGCTTCTTTCTTTCTTTCTTATTCATTTTCTTTTCAGCTGGTATATTTATCAATTTATACAGATACTTGTATCTACTTGCTTTAAAAGATGATACCATTCACACTCAAATCACAGAAGACTTGAATCCAGACAAGTATACTTGCAAATGATCTCCCAACTGTTCAAATAACACATCATAATGGCCAGATTCAAAATAAATTGAGATCAAAATGGCCCAAATTAGCTAACCTATAACTTTGAAAAATCTCTATTTCTTAGTGAAGCTACATAAATGTGAAGAAACTTCTATGATTAAAAATATACCATATTTTGGACTGCACTTCACAACAGTCTATGGTCAAAGTGGCTCAATTTCAATGCCAACATAAGAAATCTAGTAATTCTTCAGTTCAAGAAGTACCACAGGGATTATCAGTAAAGTTATGATTAAGCATTCCCTTTGTCAAGGGGTCCAACTACCCTTATCAAGGAACAAAATAACATGCATCTGGGGCAGGGAAGGCATCTTTCATGATATATTCATGCAGCCAATGGATAATATGAAATAAAATTATATGATTTAACATGCTAGCCTCAAATTTCAACTAAAATCTCTAAATACAAACCTCAGAAGTATAGAACAAGGTTTCTTGAGAAACAGGCTTGCCTTGTATCTCCGAGAAGAAAAATGGTACAATTTGACATGGTGGATGTAGGCATTTCTCTGCAGAAAAGACAACATACAAATGCATGATTGCTACCAGTATTTTCTCGGAATTCAAGCATCAACATGTTTTCAATAGTCTTTCCAACTAAAATATCAAGAACAGGGCATAAGGAGGAGTGTGTGTGTGGGGGTGTGGCGGAGAGCGGAGAGTATACGAGACAAGCAATAGAAGTATTAGAACAATCACATTGGTAGGGATGGCAATGGGGCGGGGCGGGGGCGGGGGAATCATCCCCATCCCCACTCCCGCCTTCGCGGGGAATCCCCATCCTCATCCCCGTCCCCATTTTACATACGGGAATAATTTAGTCCCCATCCCCATCCCCATCCCCGTGAGGATCCCCGTTCCCCGTGGGGATCCCTATTCCCCGTTTAAATTTTATATTATTAAATTTATTTATATTTATAAAATTCATAAATAATAGTTAAAAATATAAAAAAATTTATTTAGAAAATATTAATAAATTCAAACACACAAAATATCAACAAAACATAATTAAAATATAAATATTTTAATATATCAAAAATATTCAGTAATATTTTTTAATAAAACATTAAAAATTCAGCATACATTAAATTATGAGTATTTGAACAAATTTAATCTAATAAGTACTTTCAATAAACTCTAACAATCTCATAAGAATTATTTATTGAATAAATTATTCCTTATATATATATATATATTAATTAATATAATTTTATATAAGGAATAATTAAATAAATATAATAATTAACCAAAAATAATAATGGGTCCCCACGGGAACGGGGTTGGGGACACTCCCCGTCCCCGCTAACGGGGAAAAAATATTCCCCATCCCCGTCCCTATGGGGAGATAAATCGGGGAATCCCCACCCCGTTCGGGACAAATCCCCACGGAGAACGGGGATTCCCCACCCCATTGCCATCCCTACACAATGGCCTGAAAATGAGTACACTTGTACAAACCTAAATAATAATGGTCATAAGAAGCATAAATGTCACTTGATTGATATGGCATATTCATAAACACGGTAAGTAAATAAGGGCCAATTTCATCATATCAGTAACTACATCATAGAATCTTAAGGAAGTAAAGGTTTCAGCAATATGAAACTGTGAATTTGGATTCACAGCCATATCAACCAACACAGGACAATACAGTCATTATGGACCAATATAGTCTGTCTAATACACTCATTCTCACCTACCCAGCAGCTGTACAACACTTCAACTATGTATGGTATAATGCAATTGAATTTAATGTGATAAAATCAAATGAATCTTTAATGCATTGTTTTTCAAAAAAAAAAAAAGGTAGTAAAAGGCACAAGGCAGGTCCTGTTATTGCCTAAGGTGCAAAGTTCACAAAAAGCTCTCGCCTCTGTGACGTGAGGCATGTATATATGTAACAAGTAACAGGGGAGAGGATAGTATAGTCTGGGAAAAGTTCTTACAGTAAAAAATGAATAAGTAATAATACTAGAATAAGAAAGAGAGTGGGGACCAGTGGTGCAAGAAACTCTCTTTGATTAGATCTCTTAACATTGATAATTTCTATTTTTTACTTAAAAAATACACAAGGTTAGATAGCTATATGCTTAACACATGAAATCTGGGAAAAGCTTCCAAAAAATATGTTGGGCTATTGACTTCATTGACCGTAAGTCACCAGGAAGAACATGTGCGCTGAAAAGTCTCCCTGTTTAAAAATTACTAAAATTACACGCTTAATAAATTAAATTCGGGAATTGACTAAAATACACCTAAAGTCGTGGAAGAGATGGACTGTTGAGTAAAAAGAACTTTCCGGCCTCTTGTCAAGGAGGCACAGGCCTTAAACACCTGTGGCCCCATGTGAGGCACTTTTTTAAACACAATAAACAAGCACCTGGCTGAATGCAAGCTGTCTCCCTAAAAGCGCCAGAGCACTTCCTCGCTGTGCCTCAGTGCCTTTGATTGCACTCAAACAAACACCTATTCATTTGACTACATTATATCGTGTAATTCTTATAAAATTACACCTTGTTCTCCTCTTTTTCTTTTATTTCAACTCTAGACTATATATTCTAGTTTTAGTGTCCAAATAGTACTCTTCGTATAATGTATAATTGTATTCTCTCTCAACAAAGAAGAATACACGATAAGAAATAAGAATCCTTCTAGTATCTGTGATTATGATGATAGCAAAGAAGCCACGCATAATTTTATATTATTTTCAATTGCAAAATTCCAGATACAGTCGCTGAAAAAATGTTAGAAATCCCTCAAGTACTGGTCAAAGGAAGCAATGAATCATATAACTATGAAACATTATTAAAATGTAAAACAACTAAAAAAATGATCAAAGCTTAGGATCATAAAAGCCACCTTGTCTGCTCTTCAACAATGTCAAAGCTTCAAGTCTGCATGCAGTATAGTTTCCAGCTGAATGGGATAAGAAAAGTTTTGCATCACTAACATTTGATGCCAGCTTATATCCCTTGGGAATGCAAGGGTTACCAACTGATCTGTCCCTATGACTAGGTGCTGCATGATCATTTGAACGTACTTGCGACAATTAGAAAAAGGTATCTATTGAATTGATGTCAAAACATCAACTATGCATGCAATCAAAAGTTTGACTGTATGTGAAACTGACAAACAAACGCACCCAAATAAAATGAGATAAAGTAATTTTAGAAGGGATAACCTAAGCAATGAAATAGTGTATGCTACCAGCAGCAGTAAGAAGTTATTCAACTGCGCCAGTGCATGCTCTTTTATTTCAAAGCCTCTAAACTCAACCTCCAGCCTACAGTGCTGTTAAAGAAAATATCAACATGGAACTCACAGGAGATTAATTGTCTAGAATTGTGCAGCTCTTGCAGAGATTCCCACGCTGCATCCTGCATAAAAACAATGGTCATCCCTTGGTTAAGGACCCCCTACAATGTTATTAAACTATCAATCTTTTGAAACAGAACAAAATAACAGAAATTTGTTGCAGAGAACAAGATAGCAGCAAACAAACAGAACGAAGAATTAGCAAATACTTTAAAAGCATTAAATAAAACAGAGTATAGCTGGTTTTCCCTGGCCTTAACTCATATAAATGAAAAAGAATTTGATGGTAATAAACACTCGCCTCCTAATAACTATTGCTACATTGTTTACTTGGTGAATTAGATCAATTTCATCAAACTTAACAGTTCAGAATAGAAGTAAAGCTTGATATCCCAAAATTCAGTATTTTTGAGAAAACTGAATTAACTTTTCAGTTCTTTCATCCAGACTCTAATTCCAGTAATGCTAAACTCTGTTATACATTTTGGTGCTTGTATATAGTATATGGATCTCACAACAATGCTTGCAACACAAATCTTCAAGTATTCAATTTTTTACTTTTAACAAGAAAAAGGAATAATTCTGTTGAATAATAAATCACAAATTATTGCAGTATATTCATAAAACTAACAAATACAACACAAAGATTCAACTCCTGAACTAATGACTGCAGATAACCCAATGACTTGAAAGGATTAAAATATTTGCCTATTAATGTCACCAGTGTTGATTTCTCAACTTCTTCCCATGCTATCAGCTGCAAACTATACATTATACAAGTCAGAGTACCATATTCTACCTCCCGAAAGTTAACTGGGGAGAAAAAGACTTGAGGAGAGGATTTATATAAAAAATTTAGATTCCACACTCCACAGCTCTATTATTTGGGGTCTGCCTCATGTTGATAACTGTATATGTCTTCTATAAAAGAGGATGATTCCAAACTGTCTTTTGGTCTTTATGTTCACATATGAACTCAGACTAACTAGTGCTTAATTTAAGAGGCTTACGATTGCAATCCAGTATGCATGAGTAAGCATACACACTCTAACAAGCATGCACAAAATATAACTTTCCCTGTAAGCTAGGAGACGGTCAAGAAATTTATTAACTGTAATTTACAGCACAAACCAAACTGGTGTTCTATGAGCAAAATTTTCAAAAATCAATCAGAAAGCTTGAAAAGGAGATGAAAATCTGACATTAACATCAAGTAGCAAAGTAATATACATGAGAAACACCTGACCAAATTTTGGAAAGCTTTGTGTCTGAAGATTGTAAGTAACTCCATCCAATTTGATAATTCGTAAATATTGCCCTTTTGATACTTCTGTTGAAGCAAATGTAGCCTGCATGTGTTGGTTACATGGTTTAAATTCAAATCTAGGATATACATGCAAAAGGCAATAGTAAACACCTTTATTTATGATTCTACAAGTGATGCATCAATTTATTGCTTGTGCTATATTAACTTTATGCACTTGAGTGGACAGCTATTATGGAAAAAAGAAGGTTAGAAAAAAAAAATTGAATTTAAAAAGACCAAAGTTTTTATTATATAGAGTTGAATTTACCATCTAAACTCCTGAGTAGATCTTGGAGATAAAAAAGATGCTGGTATATCTAAATCTAAAGCGTTATGGAATAAGCATATGGAATTCAAGCATCAGAATGATTGAGGCAAGGAACTTTTAGTTGGCTGAGAACATTGAGAGGGCATAGACAAACAGATTTTCTATTTGAAGTTGCATTGAGTGCAAAGAAACACACATGCATGGAATTCAACAATTTTAAGAGAGATGGTTCTTATTAAAGCTTTACGACAGAAAAAAACCTGCAAAGAAGTGCCAGTAAGTTCAACTATCGCAGTGGTGTCCTGAGGATCAGCCCCCAGGGTTCCAAGAGCATAGTTTACAGCAACCCAAGCGTAGACACCCTTTTCACCATCTGCAACATGACCACATCATAAGTCACCTAAATCAGGTTACTTTCAAACTTGTGTAACATAAGTGCTATATAAGCAAAGGCAATTGACCCTTTTTTTTTTTTCTGGAAAACAATGACAATTATCAAAATACAATTTTAGAATGGGATGAAATATTCAAGGTATAAGACATAAACCTTTAACTGTCATTATTATACTAGAGAAAAAAAAAAAAAAAAAAAAAAGAAAAAGAAAACGAAAAGCTTAACAAAAAATAAAATGGTTAAATTGTTGCTATAAACCAGGTAAGGAGAATATTTAGGTGGTAATGCAATATGAAGCACGATGAAGATAATAAGGAAAACAATTTTTTGTTTCACATTGTCTGCCTCCAACTACTAAACTAATGAGGGTTAACCATCAAATGAGGTCAAATGATTACAACATCTTAATGTACATGATAGAACAAACAGTAGATCATACTTTCCTTCTTAACATTATTAGTCCACTTAAAACCTTGTTGTAGCTAAACAATGAATAAGGCAAATGTAATTTTCAGAAGGATTAACAATGGACATCTCCCTAAAGATTTCATTGTAAATATTGCAACTTATAATGCTTAATAGCAGCAAGACAACCCAAAAAAGGCTTCTGAGTTCTTAAAAACTGAGGATGCCTGCTTTAGTAATTATCTTTGGAATTCCTTCTCCAATCTTTAACATGTCAAATATCTCATCAAGGAAGTAGAGGAAGTAGCCTTCCTCTAGCAAACAACAGCAGACCACTTAATGATCACACACTCGAATCCATCCCACCCACCCAACAATAAAAGGTTGTTACTGATTAACATCCCTATAATCCTTATAGAGTATCAGATGAGAAAAATTTATAGCCTACACCAGTATTCTGAAACCAGGAAGCAACTTGAGAGACAAGAAATGAACCCAAAATTACACCCCTGCTTGTCAGCTGCACTTTGATCACTTACTTTAACAAAAATATTTAGGTTTAATCAAACATTAATAATTAAACATAGTTTAATCAAACATTAATAATTAAACATAGTACAGTACTTCAATTATGATTCAACCACCAGATTATCAAAATCATTAAACATAAGGACCGGTAGCTAAACAAACAAAATTGCAAATTTCAATTAACCGTTAAACTACCAAAACAAAAAGGTAAACAACTCTGCATATCACAAACCTTCAAAAAGACGCGCCCAATCATCCTTGAACGCAAACCCAGATTCTCTCAAAACCCGTCTACAGGATTCCAAGATCATCTCACTCACCTTCAACTCCAACCCTTCCATTTCCTCACCACTAGCCAACAACTGCACCTTAGTATTCCCCCACTCCTTTTGAGGCACACGCCCTTTAGCAAACTCAACCAACCCATTAACCAAACCACCTGCATTCTCCGGATCCTCAGCAAACCCAGCCAATCCAGGCCGAACTTTCATTGACCCAGCAATCAACGGCATTTGACCATCAGTAAAAGGCATGATTCCTTCAGCCAACAGTTCGTAGACCCGAACCCGAGACCCAGAAGGACCCGAATCAATAAGCACAGCGAAGAATTGGGATTTGGGTTCAGCGAATTTGGAGGAATGGTGGATCTTCTGAGCTGTAGAAAAGAGATAGAAAAGAAAAGGAAGGGTGAAGAGAGAGATGCAAAAGATAAAGCGTTTGTGGGCTTCAGATTTGTTGGAGTTTTGGGGAGTTGGGTATGCAGAAGAAGAGAAAGAGTGCAAGTGCATACGAGGATGCAGCTGAGTACGGTGAGGTGGGAAGTATGCGGTGGAAGCTCTGGACTGAAGAGTTGAAGAATCCATGGAGAGAGAGCAGAGAGATTGGCGGGTTAATTAATATTTAATTGAACTTGTTATTATAAATTGGGATCATTTGATTTTGTGGTCATAATTTATGGGCTATTGTGTTCGAGAATTGAGATCAATCGATGATGAAAAGGAATGTCCAACTGAGAATATGATACAGATTTTCAAATGTTTTTCAATCACTTCTTCTTTCTCCACCAGGGCTCTTCCTATTTCCTCATTTTTATTTATTTATATTATTTTTTAAATATGGTCTTTTTATTTGATAATAAAAGTATAAAACTAATTTCTTAAGGTTTATATACTAAAAAAATAATAATTAAGATTTGGCTTTTAAATCACATAAAAATCAAATCCGATATAAGAATGTAAATGAGCTGATTTGTTTGTCAACAGTTTGATATGCTTGATAAAATCTCATTTGCTTTTTATAAATAAATTAAATTTAAATTTTATTTTAACATATTATAAATTCATAGACAAACTCGTAATCTACTCGATTAATAATAAGCTCGAAAATAATTTAATTATTATTATTATTATTAGTCTAATAATTTGATACTCCAAAAAATATATTTTAATACTCATAATTTAATTTGGCTAAAATACATATTAAATATTTTTACATATATATATATATATATATATATATATATATATATATATATACTTTAAATATTTTTAAAAGGAAAAAAAATTATATATTTAATTACATTCTTAATTTTAAAATAACTATTTTTTAAGAAAATTTATCTTTTCTTAATAATAAAATATAATATTTATTTACTTAATCTATAATTTTCTTAATAATAAAATATAATATTTATTTACTTAATCTATAAGTTGTATGCATTTTAATTGTTAAACTAGTCAAATAATATGAATATATAAAATATATAAGTAAATAATTTAATAATACTATATAATTATTTTTTTTTAAAATTAATACTAAGTTACATCTTTAAAAAAGATACTATATAATTATAATTATATTTCTGTAATACTAATTGAGTTTTAGTTTAAAATTTTGTTAATATCAAGTATTTAAGAATATATTTTCTATTAATTAATATTTTTAAAATATATGTAATATTCAATTTTATGATTAATTTTTTTTTTATTAATTGGATGCTATGTTAATTTTAAGTATTTTTTTTTTTATAGTTATTTTATTAGAAATGAATATTTAACAATAAGTGAGCTTTAAAATGAGTCGAGTTTGAATTCGAGTCAAACTTAATTATAATTTATTAACAAGCTCAACTCAATTATATTTTATAAATAAGTTTTTAATGAGTCGGGCTCGAACTCATTTAATAATTAAATGAGTCGAGTTTAAATATGATTTTTTGCTCGATTTGAAATTCGAGTTCAAGTTCAAAAAGAATATCGAGCCGAGTTTGAAAAAGTTAAAACTCAATTCGACTCGATTCGATTGCAATCCTAATCTGATACTTGTATCGTCATTGGTTTATGAAGTAAAATGTAAATAAATATAGTAATTAAAAATCATTTTCAATTCAAATTTTAAACAATTGAAAATTTTCTTCCTCAAAAAAATAAACGACAGTTTGTATCACCAGCAGAACATTCAACCTCTTAACTAGTCAGAGATATAGGTAAAGATTAATTAAACCAATCAATCGTTCTAGCCCTGAACTAAGACAATAGCATATATGGTACATTTGATATATAAAACATTCTAAAATATGATTTAAAAGCATGTATATAAGATTTCTAGGCATAAAAAAAAAATCAAATAAGTGCATAAGAAGGTAAACAAGGAACCAGAAGTGAGAAAATAAAGCATCAGATTCGTCAGGGCTTTGTTTAAGGTCGTGAGGCCTTGACTTCAAGGGTTGAACCTAACTTCTTCCTATTTTAAGCTAAGGCGTGGTCAATTTTGGGACTGGCTTTTGAGGTGCAAAAAGGCTTTAAAATATACAGATTATCAGGTTTAAACCAATTTTAAGTGTGTGATTAGGATACGAATGTGATAGTAGCTTGCCATTAAACTTGATCATGACAGCCTGGTAATGGTTTATTTCCTTTCAACGGAAAAGCAAACCCAAGGTTTGATAAATTAATCAAAATAAAATCAATATACAAGATAATTATGTTAGAACAATAAAAATCATATTGGTTTTAGAAAAATATGCATCTTTTTAATTAAGAAATATTTTACTTATGAGCCAAATGATCAATTTACACACTTTTACATAATAATATACAATCATAATACAATATATACAACCATGATCATTTGGATTATGTTACATAGATTGTTACAACCCATATGATCCTTTAATAGAATTCACATGTTAAAACTATAATAATAAAAAAGAACCGTAGCAATTAACAAGGTTTGACAAATCGCCCTTAAACTTGCCTCTTATCTTTAATTTGTGAGTTGAGTTTGAATGTTACAATGCAAACATACTTCTTTACTTTGTGAAGAATGCTTGAATAGAAAAAATGACTTGGATTTACAAATGAATGTTTTTCTTTAGTGAAATACAAACCAAAAAAATTCTTTTTTTGTTCTTGCAAAAAGTTTTTCTAAAAAAACTTGATTTATTCTTTTAAATACGAGTTAATATGTTTTAATTCTTAAAAGGATTAGAATTTTGAAGTATATGTTTCTTTTTTTTAGACTTTCGGGAAAAAAAAAAAGAGTGGAGGAAAAGGTCTACTAAAAAATGGTTTTTGCGAAAAAGTTGTTCAACCCATTTTGTTGCTAAAAAATATATGTTTTTCATGTTTTTGCTTAGATTTTAGATGTTTTCCATTAACTTTGCAATAAATTATATCTAATGAAAATATTGGAGATATTATGTGTTTTGACCTTCTAAACATATATTTTTGAAGAGTTTTTAGCTAGCTAAACCATGTTTAGAACTAACACAGTTATATTGAATCCATTTAGTGCAAGAAGTATCAACATGCCCATGTCAAATCGACATTGAGCGTTGAATTAAAGAAGAAAATGGAAATTCACATTGAGCCTGACACGCCCAACTGACATGGGTTTGCCCACTAGCAAGCCGTGTCGACTTGTCCGGAATCAGGGATTTTGAATGGCTTCAAGTGTGACAGTGTGATATTATTAACACACTAACTTTTTTTTAATTAAATTAGATTTGGATATTATAAAAATTTATATTTGATAAAATTAAATGTTAAGATAATAATTTTTTTTTAATTTTTAATTTTGATAATTAAATATCAAGTCTCCACTCCATTTTCTCAACTAAAGACGGAAGGAAATTGAAGGGAACTCCTCTCCTCAAAGGGTTCTAAACCGTGACGATCTCAATAGCTAATAATGCTCAATAAAACAAATTGCTCCTATACAAATACCCAGTAAGGCATTTTTAACACAATTTAGTCTTTTCCAAAAATGATCAACATTGACACCAAATTAAGGTTTTCAGAAAGTCACGGTCCTAAAATGTGAAACTCTTCTGTGCAAAAAAATGGAATTTTCTTTCATACTCCATTCAAATATCTGTACTGAATATCAAGGGAAAATAATACACGGTTGACAAGCAACATTTGCAACCAAGGCCCGTACGCTAGATTTTGTTCATGTAACAACAGAATTTTGAGAGATACTTGCGTGGCTGAAAGCATACATGAGTCACCTGCAGCGAAGACTAATTTAATTCAATTGATCAAAAAAATTCTGGGTATACTAATGTGAAACACCAGAAAATGAATCAGTATGCAAGAACATCCTGCTAAAACTAAAGCTGAGTCTTGAATTATCAGGGTTAAACATAACACCCCTTGGGAGAATTGTAGAAAATTAATGAAAGAAGCAGTGGAGATTAATAAGCGATTGACCCAACAGGCAAACCTTCAAACCACCATCACATGAAACTTACCTTTAAAAATCCAAATGCTATTGGAAAAGAAAAGACTAACCACATCAGTAACCTTGCATGACATAAACCGTGGTTTTGCAATTCAGTTACATAATCATCCACATATTAATAAAGATGATGTCTTAGAAGCATATTGTAATTGTTGTATGTTGCTATGCCTTCAGCTTGCTACTCATTCCACGTTTACTGTGCCAGACATTACTCCTATCTCCATGCAAGGCGTTCTTCTTGGCTGCCACAGAACACTGATCAGTTCGTCCATCCTTGGTCGTCTCCACTTGGAGCTTGCGTCTCCTCATCCTATTCTCCAGCCGTATTCCTCTTAGGGAACGTACTCTCTGCTCAACTTCTAAAGCTTGTGAAAAGTTCCACATCCTAACAACACCTTCCTCTCCTCCACATAGAATACGGTCAGCCCCAATGTCCACTGAAAATAAATTGGGCCCAAATCCATGTAGCATTCTTTGGGGTGGCTCCACACTATTACAGTCGACCTTTTTAACCCTTGAAACACTCTTTCCTAAAGATCGCCTACTTGTCCTTAGTAGTTTTCTAACATCTATCAGTGACAGCTTCCCATCACTAGAAGCCGAAACAAGCCAAGGAAACTCGAATGCAAGCGAATGCACAGGACCAGAGTGAGGAATCCATGTTGCAACCTTAAAAACATTAGCTATGTGGCTGTGACGAATGATATCAAACATATGTATAGCTCCGTCTTCTCCTCCAGTAAAAATAAAGTCACCTGTGTGGCTTCGTGCCAAAGAATAAGTGTTACCAACATGAGCATGATTAATGACAGTTAACAGATTCCCACTATATGTGTCCCAAACATACACATCTGAACCTGATGTGGTAGCAACTGTCATATCATGTGGAACAAGGCTCCATACCCAATCACTATGCCTCAAGACCTTTAAGCACTTCAGTGAAGAGCGATCCCATACACGAACAGTCATGTCCCAAGAACCACTGTAAATCCTCGTGAGGTCCAAGGCAAGACCAGTTATAGGCCCCTCATGTTCCCAAAGTCTAAATTCGATGTTTGGCTCCTCAGAGCCCTTAAGATTGAACAAATAGGGAAGACCCTCCACCGCTTTCCAACCTTGGATGAAACCATCAGTACCACCAGCAACCAAAAGCTTTGTATCTGCAGCAACTGCTCGAATGGTGCATCCAAGGGGCCTTGATGATACAATAGATAACCCATCTTCCATGTCCCACATTCGCACAACCGAGTCATACCCAGAAGTAAATATAAGCTTGGCAGAAGCCAAAAGGAAAACTGTTCGAACTGCTTCAGTATGACCATACAAGACATCAATGCTGTAACGACCCAAGAAAGTCTTACTCCTAAACTCTCTCTCCACAAACAATTCCTTCCACGACTTCTCATCTGAAAGTCCCACACCCAATGGTGCAGACACCAAAGGAAGTCCCCATCTCTCACAGTAGACTTCCTTCCAAACCTGATTCTCAGACGCAAGCCTATTGAGAACCGTCGATACACACGAAACTATACCTAGTTCCTTAGGGTCAAGACCATTAAGGATTTCAGAAATCAAGGCCGGGGGAAGGTCAGTGAATGACCGGCGAGAAATGGTAAATACCTCATTACAAGGCAACTGTTTTGAACAATTACTAATTGCAATTTTCTCTTTAGAATGAGAATCAAATGTAGGGTTAGAAATTTCAAAACTTTTAACTTTTGAATTAAAATTCTTCTCGCAATTGTAATTTTTTGACACCTCAGTGTTTCCTTGGCATTCAAATGCCATAAAAAAAGAATAATTAACCTAAACAAATAATTAAAGAAGGGGTTAATAACTGAATCCTCTGCAGCAAAAACCCAGGAACAAATTAAGCCCAAAATTCGAAGTTTGAAGAGAATTGAAAGGACAGCCCAATTAAAAACTGGAAAAGAAACCCTACAATTCAAAACCTAGGAAACCAATTAATTGAAGAAGCAAAATAAATAAATAGTCTGAAAATTTAAGCAAATAAGAGAAAGATGAGAGAATAATGAATGTTAAAACAAATGAAAAATAAAAATCAGTAAGAATCAATTCAAAGCCAATAAAATTACGCTAAAAATATAAGAATCGAAGGGTAAAAGAAAGAAATTGAGTTTCTTTGACGTACCCTTTAAAAACACGATCTTTGAAGCAAAGAACTATGAAAAGCGTTATTGTTTAGGTTGTAAAGGAGAAGAAGAGATGAAAAACAAAAGGAGAGTTTTTTTTTATAGTGGAGGCTAATGTAGCCAATTTATTTGAAAAACCAAAGGCATCATGTAATCGAACGGCAAAAATGAAAGGAGTAGCAAACATAGAATATTGCTGGCTGTAGGATTATTTTGGAGTTAGGGAGCGCCATCGGTATATTCATTGTTGGCGTGGAATCAGAGCCCTTACGTGGCGTGTAGGTCCTTATAAAGAAGTATACTCTAATTTTAATGAGCATATTCTTGGAGTTATTTTTAAGAAAATAAATATACATATAAATTTTTGGATAAATTACAAATGTTTATTATTAAGTCATTCCCTTTTTCGAAGTGAAATGTAGATGGTTATTAATTGCATCATACTCTCTAATCTTTCATTTTTAAATTTAATAATTGTTAATTTTGGAATTTTTATATAATAATAATATATAGAACATTAGAGACTATAGGTTGTTTCTTATAAAAATCAATAAATGTAGGAACCAAGATAATTTTATTGAGAAACTTTAACTAAGTTTATGGTATATAATTTTAGTTTCATATGAAAAATATTTTTTAGTTGATATATGATTAGAATATAAAAGTTTGAAAATTAAAGCATCCCCAATTTGTCATTATACCCTCAATTTTAATTGTTATGATATCTAAGTTCCACCACGCCTAAATATCATCCAATTTCTTTTATAAATAATGACAATGAAATCCTTATTATTCTATACTTGATAAGAAATAATATATTTATTGCTGAAACAAAGAGAAAAGTATACTCACAGTTTTTTCTGTAACAGAAGTGAATCGACTGAATAGACCAACGGAAACTCCACTAATTTTTCTGCCTAAATTTCTTTTTGTTTACGGAGAATTGTATTTGTTGTTCTATGCTTTTTATGCTATTTTGTGTCTATTTACACCACACGCATATATGTACTTTTTGTTTATTTTTAATATATAAATAACTTCTCACTCATGGGCCTCTAATGACTACCTTTTGATAGTAATCCAAAGAAAAATCGACGGTCAGATTTTCTATTATGGACGCACTTGACTCAAATATCCAATATTTGCTTTATTATTATTGTTTTTTTTAGAAATTTCCAATAACAAATGCTTATAGTGCATAAGTCTGTGATTAATTATCACTACTAGAAATTCATATTTTAGCGATAGGACTTTTCATCGCTAAATCTCAAAAATCCATAGATATTTCAAAATAGCAACGTTTATTTTCTTTATAGTTATTTAAATAGTAATAAATTTTACCGATCTGTCATTATTTATCGATGGAAGAAATTTGGCGTTAATCTCTTTTTTCTATTGCTAATTTCAAAGAAAAATTTTCAATCACTAATTTCATTGTTAAATGGGAATAAAAAAAATTATCAAAGAAGTTGTTATTTTAATTTTTTTTGCTAAATTTAGCAACATGATTTAATCCTTCGAAATTCTATTATTTTTTTTTAAATATTTTCCTAACAATTATTTTGTCACTAATATATCTCACATCTGTTGCTATTTTTTAAATTTAATTTAAAAATAATTAAACTTTGCTGTTAATCAATCAATATTTTGTTGTAAATTTTTTATTGTATTAATATTTATCACATTACTATTATTATATTATAGAAATTGCAAATATATGTGCAATATTTATGAAATTACTATAAACATTAATTACGAAATTGAAAATGTTAACTAAAAGTATATATAATTCGTCCAAAAAAAAAAAAGAAGAAATATAAACATAAATGTACTAAGCATGAAGTTGAGTATCACCTTCATGATCCTGCTACTTATTAGTATGATGTGAATCAACAAATACAAATTTATTAGCAGCAACAGTTGCTGACGTGTCAGCAGGTGTAGGAGGAACAACAAGGGTAGTAGGAGCATCAACTGCTGCAAATCTAAGCACAGCCTCCTATAGGTGGTGAACGCACTATTGCAGATCCTATTAATCATAAAATAACTCATCCCTCTCTCGCATCAGCTGTTGTATCTCTCATCGAAGGAATTCTTTAATAGGTATCTGAACCTCTATCGTATAATTTTGTCTAATCAATTGCAGAATATCCTCCTCGGACAGCGGAAGAGGACTAGATGGGGTAAGTAGTAAAAGATGAGCTACTACCGAATATGAGTAATATGATGATGTATGAGCACCAACGTCATATACTCTCTTCTTCTTTTCCCATCCAATAACTCTCAGATATAGTTTCAACTCATTGACAACAACCTGCTGATATGATCCTAGTCGTAGCTGAGACATCTTCTCCCACAATCTCATGATCTTATCCTGACAAATAAGATAAGTAATAAATTTTAGTTATCTAAAAATAGGAAGTAAATGAAATAGGAAATAAATGGTGTATAAGTATTACATGGACTGCATAGGAGCACTAATCAACAAAACATCCATTAACCTTCCTATTATACACATAGATGAAAATCTCAGTTAGTCATGGTTCTTGTCCCAAACTTTTAGCCTTCAAAACATAGAAAAAAAATAACAATTTCATTAAGCAAATAGGAGTAGGTAAAATAATTTAAAGTTATACATATAATGATAATATATACTTACCAATCTCTGCTTGTCCTTCTCATGGGAGATACAATCATTATATAACATGAAAGGTTGACACCTTCACCCTCAGTCTTAATATGGTGATCTTGAGATGTCGTAGTAGACTTATTAATCCTATGATCTTTATATCGTTCCTTGAACCATTTCTTATATATATCCTCATTAAGAAATTTAAAATTTTTACCGGACCTCTTAATGGTGCTAACCATATCATCATTGTGCACCAAATATTTTTTTTTCTAGCAATCCTTACTATGGACTTTTATCGCCTGGTCCTAAAGAAAATGTTTCTGTAAGAAAAGATTAATGAAAAAATAAGCAATATCTGTTATTTTTTATCAAATATATATTTAAAAAATCTATAGAAACTTCCAAAGAACCTCCCTATAAAATGGATATTTTTCCCTGTTAACAAATAGAAAAATAATAATATATTACCCTGAGGTCTCTAATAACATTAACACAACACATTATCAAACAAATTAGCCCAACTTGGATCTTTAAATAATAATCCCATCTGCCACAACATACTTATCTCAATAATCATCCATTTTTGCAATTGAAATTAGGTAACATTATACCAAACATGCACTTTATAATGTAAACATTTAACTTCGATAGTAATAACCTAAAATTCTATCCAATAATAATCTTTATAATTTTGTGGCACTTCCTTTTATGAAATGCTTCTTGGATATATGCTCACATTGAAGATTTTAATTATCTCCCGGGCGCACTTGCTAGACAGAAACAAGATGTAATACATAATAAATGAATAATGAAAATATAATATTAGTCAAATGTATTGGTTTTGCTTTTTAAAATAACAAATGTTGCTCTCCCTTAAGTGTGAGGTTGACAATAATTATAATACCTTAGAAAGTCCTAACATATATACATGAATTAATTCTAAAGTCTTGAAATGATAGAAAATAATTTTAGAGATACAGTTAAAAAGCGAACTAGTTACTTTTCTGAAAATTAGCGGTGTCGGGAACACTGCCGAGAAATTAGCAGTCCGGTCAACAGAAAAATTTCTGAATTTGATCAGGAGTAAAAGATCACCTTAATGTATGTGTAATTTTGGTAAAAAGAAAGAAGTGAAAAATATTTAAAAATACTGAAAAAGTAACCAATGGTAAAATTATAAATAAATAAAATTTTAAGGTGAATAGTGAAAATGAGTCTGTCTGAATTTCAGAATGATTCTGAAACTATTTTTATAAATAAGGATAAATTAAAATAAGCCTATTGAATCCCCATATTGGAATCTAAATCCTGACATAATTGACAGAATAAATTACAGAAAAAGTTGGAGTCAAAACCTAATTACTTGAAAACTTAAGGATCAAAATGTAATTTGCCATATGATTTTAGTATAAAAGCATGCCTTAGAACAATTTGCCATCATCTTCTTCCTTTTCTTCAAGTGGCCGAAACCTTCACCTTCAATTCTCCCATCCATTTCTTCATTTTCCAACCAAATTTCTTAACGAAAATTAGTAGAAAACCTAAATACAAACTTAGTTCTTTCATTTGCTACCATTATTTTGCTTGGAAGAACAAAGAAATTCAAGGAATTTCTTTATCATTATTTCGGGTAGAACACTCCATCAAGGTAAGGAATTTGTTTGTTCAATTTTATGGTTTAGTTAGATGATTTTAAGGTTGAATTGAATGGGTTTTAGGTTAGATTGCATCAATTGATGCATTTTTATAGAAATGCCTAATTTGCCTAACCTAATTGAAGTTGTATACTTTAGCTATATTAATTAGAGTTAGTTTATGTTAATTGATACTAGAATATGTTAATTGGAGGTTATTAGGTAACTAATTGATGGTTAATTTGGTATAGAATATAAAGATTGCCAAAGTTGCCCTATTTGCCTCATTTGAAGAATTATGGTGGAAATTAATTTTTCAAGGCATTTGGAAGCTTTAGGTGAGTCTTATATGCATCATTTATCATGTACCAAGCATTGAAAATTGAATTGGAAACCATATATGGAAACCAAGTTTTGGCCGAACCACTTTATACTATTCATCCCTTTGGTTTTGTTTGGTTTTTCCTTTGAATTCCTTAGCTAATTTGATTCATTTCATGTTGTTTAATCTTGTATATTTGATACCTAATGTGTTGTTGACAATGTGGATTGTTGTTGATTGAAATGGACAAGCCAAACTTGTACCAAACCCTAACCTATTGGCTTGCGATTTTGTGCCCACAAAGTGTTTGATTAAATACCTAGTTATTTTTGTCTTGGCCTATTGCTTTGTATTTCATAGGCCTACCATTTGAATGCCATCGTCGCTAGCGACATTGGCACGCCAATTGGCCTACCGTTTTCCTTTGCCGAGCTAACTTTTGTTCCATGTCTTTGTTGATTACCAAATCACTTGTCATTGATTATATATCGTCTATTGCAATGCCATTGATTCTATTGATAATTAATTTGATTGATATTGAGATTATTAATATGGAGGATACCATTGTTGCATAATGATGTCCATTGATATGTATCTTTCTTATATTGATCCTAATATGGCTTGATAGAGCTACCGATCTGACAAGGTAGTGGGAATATATTGTTGGCGATGTGCACATTGTATTACTAATACCCTAGCTGGGAAGGGTTATGGTCCTGGCCATAAGACCTGATCAGTCTTATGCTTACTGATATGGATATTACTGGAGACTGTATGATTTCATATAGTCCATACTGATACTACTAGAGACTGTATGTTCGCATATAGTCCATCCCTTTATTTGTCTTTCCATATTATACCGAGCCTATGATATATCTATTGGTTATTCTGTCATCATCTATATTTGATTCTGTAACTTGTTTACATTGATTTATTGATACTATTGTTCCATTTGTTATCCCTTATATTTATTAGTGATGCATATAGATTCACTAAGTATCTTATGTACTCACCCTTTTGCTTTGTTTGCCCTTTCAAGAGAGGAGTAGATTGCAGAATCCCATCATTTATCATCCAACGGATTTCTACGCACATTTGATATATGTAATTATTTTTGAATTCTGTATTTTGGTGTTCATAATCTAGCTGCTCCATGGGTTATATATGGGTTAGTTAGAATATGAACATATATATATGTATGTGATGATATTATGAGATTTATGATGATCATATGGAATGTTATTATGATTGTTACAACCAATTGCACCATTTACAGAAAGAATTGCAAAATAACAGAATGAATAATAATTAAGTAAAATGGATAATTAATTGATGGTTATAGATTATGCATGTGATACTGGGTTCTACGGATGTCGGTCGCCATTGGCATCTCCTGCATCCTAAGACCGTTGCGATCCGAAAATGGGTCGTGACAATAATCTTTTTGTCAGTTGTCTTCTCATAGTTCTCAACTAGCTAGAAACCTTGCGAAGAATTAGGAGCAGTCTGAGAATTTGAAGATGATGAAGTAGCAAGAGTATGTGTAGGAGATGCCTCAGTAAATGACTCAATAAGAGTATGAGTAAGTGATGCTAATATCAAAGCATGTGAACTATAATGCGATTGCGATGCTAACATCAAAGCATGTAGATGAGGAGGAGAAGGAGGCGGCAAATGTGGTGCTAAATAAATGGAAACAAATTAAGTAGGAGGAGCAACAGTACAAGGAGGTGCTGACGAAGTGGAAGCATATGAAATAAGAGGCGCTAATGAAGTAGGATAACACTAACATGAAAAGGCAAAGAAGGATGTGCCTGGGAAAAGGAGGTAATAGACATAGAACAATAGTACCTCTATCACATCCCTTAGTAGGAGCAGTAGCACCTTTACCACATTCCCTACTAGGTGCCCCACTCGGTGCACTACTAGAAGAAATCTCACTGCCTCTATCCATACCTACAGTCATAAGTAATATTATTAACAATAAAATAATATGAATACAATATCTAACAATATTAAATAAATTCAAGATAGTTTTATGTAATTATTAAATAATTCTTTATTATAACAATAAGAATTTTATTACAATGATATAAAGAAACAAACATTCACAAATATAACCTATTAATCATTATCTCATTATCATTGAACTGTTCATCATATATGCTTCCTCTTTTGTTTTAGATTCTATTGGTGTTTCATCCTTAGATTCTACCTCTTCATTGTCTAACTCATTGTAAGCACTAGTTGGATCATTAAATGATTGATCCTCATCATAAGATACAATATGTACCATTCTAGCATTGACATCATCCTCCTAGAATAGTGAAACATATAATGGAAGGGTGTATGATTAAGATTCAGTTACTTTTACAACTGATCTATCTTTAATCTTGCACCTAGCCACCAGTACACTCTGTCTTTACAGCAAAAATATGAGATGTAATGTACTTGAGCAGCTTGCATTGCCAAGATAAATGGTTCATACTTATTAAACCTTCTTTTCATATTGATATCAACCATGTTATAATTTTGATGTTATTTTCATCCCTACATCTGACGTCGGTTCATACCATACATATTTAAACAATACAATCCTCTTAATTAGTAATTTTTTATACTATAGTTATAGGACCTCTATCAACCAACTGTTGTAATCACTTAATTATCCTTTTATACATACTCTATGATGAATTGTAGCTCAACCAAAACCATAAACTTTAGTGTAAATTTTGAATCCGTTCGTCAAGTAAACTAGATAACAAGTCATAGTCCATAAAGGACCTATTGCTAAAGATTGTATGAAAGGGTTTGAGATGCCATTTGTTGGATTACTTGCCTACTAATTAAAAGATAGAATGTTGTAATTACTAAACCAATTTCGATGTAATTGATGACATTTAACTATAAAGTTAATAAGAAACACTCATGTATACTTCGAACCAGTTAATGAATTAACATTCCAATCTGTCATCTATCTTCATATCAATGATTGTTGGTCAATAGATACGTAATTCCTTAATATATTTGTCACGACTTGGTTTCCTGGACCGCGACGGTCCTAGGGCACGGGAAATGCCAATGGCGACCGACACCCGTAGAACCCAGTACCATATGCACAATCTATAAACCTCGATATATTACTCGGTTATTATAGTTACTATCCATTAAATTATCCTGTTATTCATTCTGTTAACTTGTCAATTATTCTGTCACTATTCTGCAATTGGTTGTCACAAGTATATATCATATATTATGCATCATATATAATTAATATTTGCCATCAAAGACATATATATATATATATAATGTTCATCTCCTAGCTAACCCGTACATACCCATGGAGCAGCTAGATAATGAACATCAAAAATAAATACAGAATGTATCAAAACTATACATAATTAGTCTGTAGCAGGAATCCACGGGAGACAGAAGATTGGATCCTGCAATCTACTCCTCTTCTGAAAGGAGTAAACAAACAAAACAGTGAGTATGGATGATACTCAGTGAATTTACATACATCACAATAAATAATAATAGGCAATGGCATCAGTTAAAGGAAATACAGTAGACAAAATGGATATTATGGTACAGTAATGCCAAAGAAATAATCAATAGGCTCGGTTACATATGGAAAGACAGATAATGGGATGGACTATATGAAAAGAAATCATACAGTCTCCTGTCAATCAATATATAAGGACCATGTAGGTCACCAGTATCATATAGACATAAGGCTGATCAGGCCCTATGGCTAGGACCATAACCCCTCCTAGCTAGGGTTCAATAGTATAATATGCACAAGGTCGACAGTATTTCCCCACTACCCTGTCAAATCGATAGTTCTGCCAAACCATATCAGGGACAATAACGAGGGATACCATAAGTAACAATGGCATCCAGATAACAGTCACTACAATAACAGTCAGTTCAGTATCAATCAATACAGTACTCAATATGCTCATTGGCAATGTCATATAAAATGTACAATCAATAATGGTAAGTATGGCAACAAGTAAAGATATGAAACAAAGGTTGGTTCGGTGGCCGAAATTGGTGGGCAATTGGCATGCCAATGTCGCTGGCGACAATGGCATTCAATTGGTAGGCCTATGGCATGCAAACCAATATGCTAAAGGCAAATGAACTAGGCATTTTGTCAAATACTTGGTGGGCATATATTGGCAAGCCAATAGGTTAGGTTTTGGTGCAAAATTGACTTGCCCATTCAAACCAACAACAAACCACAATAGCAACCAAAGTCAAGGTATCAAGAAACACAATTTAAACAACATTAAAATGGCTCAAAATGGTAAGGAAAAATCAAAGAAAATCAAGCAATTCAATAGGCAATTAGGGCTAGGTTTGGATCGGCCAACATAGAGATTTTACCAAAGTATTCCAATTATCAATTCAAAGATTCAAACATGTTAGTTGATGCAATGTAAACTCAACTAATGATCCAATTAGCCAATGTGCAATCCAATTGCACCAATTCCACTAAAAATCCCTAAATTTGCTACTTTGAAAACTCAACTTATAAAATCTCCAATTCTACATCAAATTAACCATCAATTAGTTGTTCATTCATATCCAATTAATCATTTCTAATATCAATTAATAATTCCTAATGCTAAATCATAAACTCATTCTTTACAACTTCAATTTCAAGCATTCAAGTTGGGAATTTCAATTAATTTGAATAAACTAATGCAATTAATCACTAAACCCATTCAATTGAACTTAAATAAACACTAAATCATTAATCAAACTTAACAAAACAACATCCTTACCTTATGGTCACCAAGTGGCCGGAATCTATTTGGAGTTATTCCTCCAAATCCTTTGCTCCAATCAACAATCTATGGATGGAAATGGATGAAGCTAAGTGAGTAATCAAGTTTTCTATCAAATTTCATTGAATTTGGCTAAGAATTGATGAAGAATAATGATGGAGAATGGAGAAGAAAGCTACGGCCACACCAAGGAAGAAGAAAGGAAATGGAAACCGTGAATGGTGATGGAAAATATAAAACAAAATCAAATGTAAAATTATAACTAAATCCTCCAAGTTTCAACCTTTACACTTTGGTCCTTAAATCTTCTGTAATTTATTCTGACAATTCTGTCAAGATTTAGATACCAGTGTGGGAAGTGTATAGGCTTATTTTAATTTATCTTTATTTACAAAAATGGTTCTGGAGTCATTCTGTAACTCCGACCGACCCATTTCCACTATTCATCTCAAAGTTCCATTTATTTACAAAAATGTCATTACTTACTTTTTCAGTGTTCCTAAATGATTTTCACTTCTTTCTTTTTACCAAAATTAAACATAAATTATGGTCATCTTTTACTCCAAGTTAACTTCAGAAATTCTTCTATTGACTGGACTGCTCATTTTTCGACAGTGTTCCCGACACCGCCAGTTTCTGAAAAAGTATCAAATTTGCTTTCTAACAGTGTCTTTAAAATTATTTCCCACCATTTCAAGACTAATGGACCATATACTGAGAATCAATTCATGCATACATGTTATGGCTTTCTAGGGTATTACATTCTACCCCCTTATAAAAAAATTTATCCTCGAATTTAAATAGAAATATATCTCAATGCTGAAACAGGGATGGATATATACTCTACATCTCCTGCTCGCTCTTCCATGTACACTCCTCCATCGTCTGGTTCCTCCATAGCACTTTTACCATAGGGATCTCCTTGTTCCGAACCTTCCTGACTTGTCTGTCAATAATCTTTATAGGTAACTCCTCATATGATAAATCCTCACTAAGATCCATATCCTGTATCTCCAAAATGTGCGATGGATCCGATACATATCTCTGCAGCATCGATATATGGAAGACTGGATGTACGTGGCTCATACTGGGTGGAAGAGCCAATCTATAGGCCACACTGCCCATCCGCTCAAGTATCTTAAACGGGCCTATAAATCTTGGTGATAGTTTGCCCCTCTTTCCAAATCTCATAACTCCCCTCATCGGTGAGACCTTTAGGAAGACATGATCACCAACTGAAAACTGTACATCCTTCCTCTTCGAATAAGCATAACTCTTCTGCCTATTGAAGGCAGTCCTCATCCGCTCTCTGATCATAGGAACTTTCTCCATAGTCTCTCTAATAAGCTCTAGTCCCTCTAGTTGCTTCTCTCCCGGATCCACCCAACACACTGGAGATCTGCACTTCCTACCATATAGTGCTTCAAATAGAGCCATACTAATAGAAGAGTGGTAACTGTTGTTGTAGGAGAACTCTATCAGTGGCAGATAATAATCCCAACTACCTTTGAAATCCAGAACACATAACTTGAGCATATCCTCCAAGGTCTGGATCATCCTCTCCGACTGTCCATCAGTCTGTGGATGGAAATGGATGAAACTAAGTGAGTAATCAAGTTTTCTATCAAATTTTATTGAATTTGGCTAAAAATTGATGAAGAACAATGATGGAGAATGGAGAAGAAAGCTACGACCACACCAAGGAAGAAGAAAGAAAATGGAAACTGTGAATGGTGATGGCAAATATAAAACAAAATCAAATGTAAAATTACAACTAAATCCTCCAAGTTTCAACTTTTACACTTTGGTCCTTAAATCTTCTGTAATTTATTTTGACAATTCTGTCTGGATTTAGATACCAGTGTGGAAAGTATATAGGATTATTTTAATTTATCCTTATTTATAAAAATAGTTCTTGAGTCATTTTGTAATTTCGACCGACCCATTTTTACTATTTACCTTAAAGTTTCATTTATTTATAAAAATGCCATTACTTATTTTTTCAGTGTTCCTAAATGATTTTTACTTCTTCCTTTTTACCAAAATTAAACATAAATTACGGTCATCTTTTACCCCCAAGTCAACTTTAGAAATTTTTCTGTTGTCCGGACTGCTCATTTTTCGACAGTGTTCTCGACACCGCCAGTTTCTGGAAAAGTGTCAAATTTGCTTTCTAACTGTGTTTCTGTAACACCTATCATTTTTTCTAAACAATCTTGGTGTGTATGCATATATATTTATGTGTACAAATTTATTTTGTTTTGGCTTAATTAATTAATTTCGAGATAAGTATAAATATTTACTTATTAATTATTTTGGATAATGATAGAAAATGAGTATGAAAAATTTTGTGAGAAATATTGATCGAGTTATTGAAATTTTGCATGAGAAATGTTAAGTGTTAAGGAATTGAGAAATTTAAGACACTAGCGAATCCGTGGAAACTGGGTTAAGGGTTTCCAGCCGGCATTGGCGAGCTGGCCTCGCGAAGCAGCAATGCCGAGCTGGTCTTGCGAAGAGGCCTTGCCGAGTTGGCCTCGCAAAGAAGAAGTGCGAGCTGGGAATGAGAAGAGGAGAATGCGAGGTGAGAATGCGAAGAGGGAAGTGCGAGCCGGCATTGTGAAAAGGCAATGGCGAGCCGGCATTGCGAATGGCGAACCGGCATTGTGAAGAGGAAAGGCGAAGAGGTAAGTGCAAGACGACATATGCGAGCCGGCAATGCAAAGAGGTATTGGTGAGCCGGCATATGAGAACTGGCAAAGGCGAGCCGGCAATGCGAAGAAGCATTAGCGAGCTGGGTCTGGTGAGCCGGCAAAAGGCGAGCTGGACCAGCAAATTGAATTTCGGCGAGGCGGGATTCATTAGTGCACAGTAACGGGACTTTAACAAATAGGCAGTAGCCTATTTAAGAGAGCCAGTAGCTGATACTTAAAAACTTTAAGTCATTTTTCTTTCTTTCTATCATCACTGCGTTCGTCCTTTCTTCTCCCAAAGCACGACTACTGTTCATCGTCTTCTTCATCCGATTTCCACGTTTTTCCACCAAATTTTTCTGGAAGAAATTTGTAGAAATCCTATATATATATACCTGTGTTCATCATCCTTTAGCCCTAACTCATGGAAAGAGAGGCTGGAAAAGGAGACAGCAGCAGCAAAGGAAAATTTCTGCCGTGAGCACCATTTGAAGTATATGTTCATTTGTTATTTTTTATGGATTAAATAGATAGTATTTGGGTTGAAATGAATGGGTTTAGAGTTATTTTAGCTAGATTAACTCTAAATAATAGAAATCCCTAAACTCTAGGGCTTATGTGAAACTTTGAATATTGAATTGATGAATTAGTAATGGGATTCATGAATTTATGATAGAATTAGTTAATTGAGTATAAGAGAACATGAAATTGATGAA
>CANXYC010700203.1:0-31260 GCA_948193065.1 Aleurites moluccanus
GCAGAAAAATGACCATTTTGCCCCCAGTTCATCAAAAATTCAAAATTTGCCGATTAAGTCCTAGCAGCCTTTAAACCATTTCTACGCCTAGAACTAATTCAAATAACATGCATAAATACCAATTTCATGCATAAATATATATATATGCATAACAATATAAAGAAATTAAAAATCTCCCCCCACAGATCTCTATATGGATTTGGTTCAGGCTAAGCTGAGGTGTTACAGATCCATATCTATTAAAGCTGAAGAGAGATGTTCTGAATGGTAAAGCAATAGAGTTCACAGGAGAGAATGGTGTACTGAAATGTAGGAGACGGATATGTGTGCCCGACATTGATGTCTACGAGATCATATTATAAGAGAGACTCACTATTCATCATATAGTGTACATCTTGGAATTACCAAGATGTACCATGATCTGAGAGATGTGTATTGGTGGTCTGATATAAAGAGGGATGTAGCTCAGTTTGCCTCTACATGTTTAGCCTGTCAGCAAGTTAAGTTTGAACATCAAAAGCCATCTAGCTTACTTCAGGAGATTGAGTTGCCTGAGTGGAAATGGGAGCATATTACTATGGATTTTGTGGTCAGTTTACCGAGGACTACACAGGGTTATGACTCCATATGGGTTATTGTAGATCGATTGACAAATTCTACTCATTTCCTTGAAGTGAATACTACTTACTCTGCAGCTCAGTATGCATAGTTATATGTGGATAAGATTGTAAGAATTTATGGAGTGCCAGTAATGATTATATCGGATAGGGGTATGCAGTTTACCTCTCGATTTTGGCAGAAGTTCTAAGAAGCTATGGGTACCCAGTTAAGGTTCAGTACAACTTTCCATCCACAGACTGATGGACAGTCAGAGAGGACTATATAGACTTTGGAGGATATGTTGAGATTATGTGTTTTGGATTTCAAAGGTAATTGGGATCAGTATTTGCCGCTGATTGAGTTTTCCTACAATAACAGTTACCATTCTTCTATCGGAATGGCTCCATATGAAGCATTGTATAGTAGAAAATGCAGAACTTTAGTGTGTTGGATGGAACAAGGAGAGAAACAGATTGAGGGACCATAATTGATAAAGGAAATGATGGAAAAGGTTCCTATCATTAGAGATCGGATGAAGACCACTTTCAGCAGACAAAAGAGTTATGCTGATTCGAAGCGGAAGGATGTTCATTTTGCAGTTGGTGACCATATCTTTCTTAAGATCTCACCAATGAGAGGTGTTATGAGATTTGGGAAGAAAGGAAAGCTGTCACAAAGATTTGTAGGCCCATTTGAGATACTTGACAAGATTGGTAATGTGGCTTATAGATTGGCTATTTCACCAAATTTGAGCCATGTTCATCCAGTATTCCATATTTCTATGCTGAGAAAATATGTGTTTGATCTATCGCATGTATTAGAGGTACAGGATATTGTGATTAATGAAGACTTGTCATTTGAGGAGCTACTAGTGGAGATTATGGATAGATAAGTCAAATAATTGAGGAACAAAGAAATCCCAATGGTTAAAGTGCTATGGAGAAACCGGTTGATGAAAGAGTATACGTGGAAAAGAGAGTAGGATATGAAGAACAAGTATCCATTATTGTTCGATCATTGATATATATAGAATATATGTATGTGTATGTGTGAATTTAAATTCGAGGATGAATTTTTTTTGAAGGAGGGTAGAATATAATACCATATAAAAGTATAACAAGTTTTTGTGAATAAAGTTCACAATATATGGTTTGAAATTATCGAAATGACTAAAGATAATTTTAGAAACTCAGTTAGAGCGAAAACGAGAAATTTTTTTTGGAAATTATCGGTACCGATATCGCTGCCGCAAAAATAGCAGTCCGGTCGATGGATGAATTTATGATTTTGACTAAAGGGTAAATGATAGTGTATATGCATATGTAAATATAGTAAAAAGAAAGATGTGAAAAATATTTAAGAACACTGATAAAGTAAGCAATGGCAAAATCGTAAATAAAGGGGACTTTAGGGGTATAGTGGAATTTCAACAGTTTGAGTTTCAGAATGGATTTGAAACTATTTTTATTAAATAGTATTAATAAAAATGAGATGTTTGAATATTCACTTTGAAATCCAATTCCCGACGAAAATGTCAGAGTAAATTACCGAAAGAAAATATGGCAAAAGCACAATTTAAGGTAAATTGAAGGACCAAAAAGGAAATTTACCATTTTGACTTAGTATATAAGCTTGCCTTAGAAATATTTTTGCCCATTTTCTCTTCTTCCATCTGTAGCTCTCATTCTTCTTTCCAATTGATTTTTCCTTCCATTTTGTTAAGGAAAATTGTTGGAAACTTGATTTAAACCACAAATTATCCATCCTTCATCAAATTCCATCCATAGAAAACAATAAATTTTGAAGAACAACACACTTTGGAATTTTTTCCATTTCAAGCTTTTGAGGTATATTGTGATTTTGTTTGATTTTATGGTTTAATTAGGGTTATTTGATGTTAGTTAGATTGGCTAATTAGTTTAATTGCATTAATTGATGCATATTGTATTTTTGCCCAATTTTCAAACCCTAAACCTAAGTTGTATAGATGGATTTTGTGCAAATGAGTTAGAATGTGTAATTTGAGTATAGAATAAGTCAATTGGATGTTTATTGATGATTAATTGATGGTTACATTATTGTAGAAAATTCAATTGAAGAAAATTGCTGATTTTGCCTACTTTGAGAAATTTGAGGAATTTGGTGGCAAAGCAATTTTGTTTGGTGAATTAGAGTATTAGGTGAATTTAATATGCATCAAATTACATGTCTAAATTATTAAAATGACATTTGGAATCCATTTGTGAAAAGGGCCTTTTGGCCGAACCCTAATTGGGAAATTTGCCGTTGAATTGCTTTGATTTTTGGCTTGTTTTTCCTTGCCTAATTGATGCATTTTGATGATGTTTATTGAGTTGTATTTGTTGCCTATGGAAGTGCTTTCAATATGCTTTGTTGTTGATAATTGGGGCAATGTCAATGTTGCACCAAAACCTCGCCAAAATGTTTATTGTTGGTAGCACACCAAGTGTTCGATAAAATGCCTAACTCAAAATCCATAAGCCAACCATTTGAATGCCACCGTCGCCAGCGATAATGGCATGCCAATTGCGTCAACTTTTTGGCGTAAATGACCAACTTATGTTTGTTCCTATTATTGGTTGCTAAACCTTTGGTTACTATATAATCGATTGTTATTGATGTCTTATTGACTCTAATGCTCATTCAATTGATTGATGATGAGTTATTGATACTTGCCGATGCCATTATTTTGAAATGGTGTCTATTGATGTGTCTATTGACTCTATTGATTCCGAGGTGATTTGACAGAGTTGTTGTTCCAATAAGGTAGTGAGTTCATACTGTCGGCGTTGTGCATAATATATTATTATGTTACCTTGTACTAGGAAGGGATGTCCTAGTCATAAGACCCATACATTCTTATGTTTATTTATATGAGTGATTTGTGCTTGACACATCTCTATGTGTTTCATGGCTCTATATTTGTCATTTCCATCTTATCCATGTGATATATTTCCATTGATGTGATTGTTTACTTACAGTCATATTCTGTAATTGATTCTATATTACAGAGATTATGAGCGAATTTACTTCATCTGCCTATTGCTTATTGATATGCCATTTCCTATTTTATTGGTCGATGCATATTAGATTCACTGAGTATCATATATACTCACCCTCTCACTGTTTACCCTCTTAGGTGCAGAATAGGAGGCAGATATCCCAACTCTTTTGACTCTCTTGGGATTCTACAGATCTATAGCAGTGTAATTATTTTAAATACTAAATATTTTATATGTTCATATCCTAGCTGCTCCATAGGTTTTGTACGGTATAGTTAGTGTATAAACATGTATGTATGGGAATATTGGAAATTATTAATGATATGATTATAGTATTTACAAAAAGTTATAGAATGATTGACAGAGTGACAGATTGAATAGTGTTATGTGAGTGTATAATTGTAGACTGTTATGTGATTAATGATGGGTATAGATATTTTCACTGCAATATTGTTATTGTATTAATGCGATTGATGGATTCTACGGGTGCTAATCACCTCGGTATCTCCCGCACCCTAGGACTGTCACAATCCGAAAACGGGTCGTGACAATTATATTAATATTGTAGACCCTTATAAAGACTTAGAGTATCCATTGAAATATTGATTGATTTGCTATGATTTTCTATGATTTATTGATACCTGATGTGAGCCTAATTATGTCTTAAAACTTCATTGTAGCCATACCTTATGACATGACAGAACTACAATCCGATAGGGTAGTGGGTAAATATCATGGGCAATGTGCACATTGATTAATTTATTAACCCTAGCTAGAAAGGGCTAAATCCTAGTCATAAGGTCTGATCAATCTTATGCCATCACGAGTTTAAGCTACTATAAATGTAACTAATGAGACATATATGAGTACGAAGCCTTATATCTGTTATGTATTATTTTCTTTCATTTTACCTATTCATTGATTTATTCGACCTAGACTACCTTGATTATTATATTGTTACTTGTTACCTTTGATATGAACATTTGGTGGATTACTTGTTATTTACCTAGCCTTTATGCATGATAATCTGTTTGTAACTAACTGTGTTGTAAAACTCACCCATTTAGTGGTTTAATATTTTCAAGTCAGGAGTAGTCAGTAATGGTTCCTGAGGCTTTCTTCTTCTACAGAGGAACTAAGTTTCTTTGGCCATGTAATTATTCTATACATTATTACTTTTGTAATCTTTATTAGCTCCATAGTTAAACTAGTTTAGTTAGTAGTTTATGTGTATATTATATTGATAAATAATGTAAATTAATTAATTAACATATTATGAATTATATAATTAAATGTTTGATGGTGGATTGTGATATGAGAAACATATGCTGAATTTGAGATGGAATTGACATATGAGAATTGGTGGTTGATGAGTTTATAGAAAAGGTTCTACGTGTGTTAGTTGTGTAGGCTGGTCCCACACCTTAGGACTGTCATGTTCCATTTTTAGAATGTGACCAAGGTAGTATCAGAGCTTAGTTTATAAGTATATTAGATAAGCAAGTATTATTAGGATATAGGTACCATAGAGCATAGGGTTTCCATCTCGTCATTTGCAGTATTCATTATATATGTGTTTATTCTATGTTATCCGTTATGTGGTAATTTTTGTGTTTTTCTTATAGTGATTAAAGATGATGCCCAGAGGTAGACCCCATGACAGACCCCATGGCAGAGGTCAGGGAAGGGGTAGAGGAAGAGTAGAAATGCCTAGAGAAGAACTTGAGATAACTTCTTATGAGTCTTTGATGCGGGAAGAAGTAGGGGAACCACCTCAAATAAGAAGACATGTACCGAAACTAGGAATAGAAGAACCAGTAGGGAAAGGAAATGTAGAAGCATTATTGAGAGAAATTCAAGCTTTAAGGAGGGAAAGCGAGGAGCTGAGAAAAGTCAGATAGGAACCCCCATTAGTATAAATTCCTCCACCTACAACAATACCTCTATTTGTTCAACCTGTAGTTGCACCGATGGAACCAGTAGCTAGACTGGAGAGGCAACGGGCTATTGATGAGGGAGGTGTGACTATGTTTAATTTTTTGAAGTTGGGGTTACCAGAATTCAAAGGAAAGTGAAGATCCCAATGAATTTTTGGAACAAGTGGAGAAGGTAGTTAGCATATTGCCCTGCTCTGATGCTAGGGCTATAGAGTTGGTTAGACTTTTGTTGAAAGAAAATGTATGGAGATGGTTTGTCACACATGTTAAGAATCAATTGTATAGTGATGCACCCCAAACATGGTAACAATTTCGAAGGGCATTAATGGATGAGTTTTTAACAAACGGGGTACAAAGCAGCAAATTGATTCAATTTGAGCAAATGAGATAGAGAATATGAGTGTCTTGGATTATGTTGATGAGTTCATACAGTTGAGTAAATATGCCATCAGAATTACACCCACTATAGCAGAATTGATTGATAGATTCCGGCGTAGGTTACATGCTTCTCTTCACAGTGCACTGGTTGCTGTGGAATTTACTTCTTTGACAAAATTAATTGACAAGGCAATGCATCTTGAGATTAGATATAAAGAAGAAAGTGAATAGAGAAGGAAGAATAGAGTAGACAAATAGCAAAATAAGGGAGAAAGTAGTACATAGTCCAGACTAACAGAAGCAGGAGTTAGACCTAGTCAGAGTCAACCTACTGAGGGATAGAGACGGGGACATAATAGAAACATTGCTAAGTCTACTGCATCAGGATTTACTCCTGTTACTGCAAGATATGCACCACCAACATCAAATATACCAACATATGCCATGTGTGGTAGATGACACAGTGGAGAGTACAGACTATAGATGGGTGCTTGTCTTAAATATAGCTAGCAGAGCCATTTTATTAGGAATTATACTATGTGGGGTTTATACTATGTGGGGTGACAAACCAACCACCACTGCTGCATCTTAACTTACATTACAGATGAGTCAAAATGAGAACAAAGGATCAGGAGGTAAAGGTAGAGGGCAAGGTCAGATTTAGAGTACTAATTAGGCTTCAGTAGGATGAGATCAAGGTAGGGTGTTTGCAGTGAATCCACAATAATCACAGAAGGCAAACACAATGGTGATAGGTATGGTTTCTATTCAACATGTTTCAACACAAGTATTATTTGACTCTGGTGCTACACACTCATTTGTTTCACCATGCTTTGCTAATAAATTAGATAAGGAGAAATAATTAATGCAAATACCCTTAGAAATAACCACTCATATGGGTGAGAGTATAAATGTGCAATATGTATATAGGGGGTGAGAAGTTGAGATTGAGGGTAGAAAATTATTGGTAGACCTTTTGAATTACCAGTACTGGAACTTGATGTGATTTTGGGTATGGACTGGTTAACAGATCACCATGCAGTTATTGACTGTTATGAGAAGAAGATAGAATTTCAACTGTAGGAACAAGATAAATTTATCTACCAGGGTAACAAATGTGATACTCGAACCAAATTAATATTAGTCATTGGAGCACAACAACTTCTACGAAAGGGTTGTATGGTGTACTTGGCTACTGTGATGGATATTAGTGTAGTTTTTAAAAGGATAGATCAAATCCCAATTGTTAATAAGTTCCATAATGTTTTTTCTAAAGATTTGCCTGGATTATCGCTAGAAAGAGAGATAGAGTTTGAAATAGATGTTTATCTGGATACAAATGCTATGTCAATACTCCCTACCAAATATCTCCTTTGGAGTTGAAAGAATTGAAGGTGCAGTTATAAAAATTGTTGGATAAATGATTTATTCATCCGAGTAGTTCACCTCGGGGTGCACCAGTCTTATTTGTGAAGAAGAAAGATAGATCACTACGGATGTGTATCGACTACCGACAGTTAAATAAAGTAACCATCAAGAATAAATATTTATTACCGCGGATAGATGATCTATTTGATAAGTTGCAAGATGCTTGTTATTTTTCTAAAATTGACCTTAGATCGGGGTATCATCAATTGAGAATATGAAAACATGATGTGCTGAAAACTACATTTCGGACCTGATATGGTCATTATGAGTTTTTAGTGCTACCTTTTGGATTGACCAATGCCCCTGGTGCATTTATGGATTTGATGAATCAGATATTTAAGCCTTATTTGAACAAGTTTGTCATTGTATTCATTGATGACATACTTGTTTATTCTAAGAGTAAAGAGGAGCATGAGGAACATTTATGAATAGTACTTTAGACTTTATGGGAGCACAAATTATTTGCTAAATTATTGAAGTGTGAATTTTGACTCACAAAGGTATGTTTCCTTGGACAAGTGGTAAGTAAGGATGGAATTAAGATGTATCCAAAGAAAATAGAAGCAGTAGCGGATTGGCGATGACCTACTAATGTTATAGAGGTTCAAAGTTTTCTGGGTATGGCTGGATATTACAGGAGATTTGTTAAAGATTTTTCCAAAATAGCAGCTCCACTAACTAATTTGACGTGAAAGTAGGAGAAATTTGTGTGGTCAGATGAATGTGAAAATAGCTTTTAGACATTGAAGAATTGTCTTTGGTCAGATGAATGTGAAAATAGCTTTTAGACATTGAAGAATTGTCTTACTTCTGCACCCGTGTTAGTATTACCATTCGGGACTGGAGGATTCTCTGTGTGTTGCGATGCATCTAAAGTTGGTTTGGGGTGTGTACTGATGCAGAATGGTCGAGTAATTGTATATGCTTCATGACAGTTGAAGAAACATTAGCAGAATTATCCAAACCATGACTTGAAGATGGCAGCTGTGGTTTTTGCATTTAAGATATGGAGACATTATCTATATCGGGAGAAATGTGATATATACATAGACCATAAAAGTTTACAATATATTCTTCAACAGAAAGATCTAAATTTGCGGCAGTGAAGATGGGTTGAATTATTAAAAGATTATGACTGTCAGATCCTATATCACCCAGGTAAAGCTAATGTGGTAGTTGATGCGCTGAGTAAAAAGTCAATGGGAAGCTTGTCTCACATTGTTAGTTCACGGTGACAGCTGATAAAGGAAATGAAAGAATTATTAGACATAAGAGTTAAATTGGAGATGAGTACCCAAGTTCGAAACCAGGCTTTGATAGCGTAATTTGTGATCAAACCACTGTTGATTGAAGAAATTAATGCAATACAAGATCGAGATCCACAGATGATGAAGCTAAAAAAAGATGTACAAGTAAGGAAAGCTCCTAATTTCATGGTGGATAATGGTTTATTAAAATGTGGGCAACGGTTATGTGTACCGAATATAGACGGGCTATGGGAATGAATTATGAAGGAAATACATTTCGCACCTTATAATGTTTATCCTGGAGTGACCAAAATGTATCATGATTTAAAGATATGTTACTGGTGGCCAAATATGAAGCGAGAGGTAGCTAAATTCATATCTACATGCTTGGCCTGTCAGCAGGTAAAATTTAAGCATCAGAAGCCATCAAGATTACTTCAGAAAATTGAGTTGCCTGAATGGAAGTGGGATAAGGTGACGATAGATTTTATAGTAGGATTACCGAGGACCCAACGTGGTTATGATTCCATATGGGTGATTGTAGATCGATTAACTAAATTTGCTCATTTTCTTGAAGTCAAGCCAACCTACTCAACTGCCTAGTATACTCAATTATATATTGATAAGATTGTCAGACTACACGGGGTACCATTGGCTATCATATCAGATCGATGAACTTAGTTCACTTCATGATTTTGGCAGAAATTTTAGGAAGCATTGGGTACTCAACTGTATTTCAGTATGGCTTTTCATCCACAGACTGATGGGCAGACAGAGCGTACCATTCAGATATTAGAGGACATGCTACAACAATGTGTTCTTGACTTTGGAGGTAATTGGGATCAGTATTTACCATTAATTGAATTTACTTACAACAACAACTATCATTCTTTTATCGGCATGGCACCATATGAGGCATTATATGGTAGAAAATATAGATTGCCAGTTTGTTGGATCGAACTAGGGGAGAAGCAGTTAGAGGGGCCAGTATTGATTTAGGAAACTATAGAGAAAATCCCCATTACTAAAAAAAGGATGAAGACAGCATTTAACTGACAGAAAAGTTACGCAGATATGAAGCGCAAAGACGTTCAATTTGTAGTATGTGATAATGTGTTTCTTAAAATCTCACTAATGAAGGGCGTGATGCGATTTGGCAAAAAGGAAAAACTATCACCACGTTACATCGGGCCATTTTGAGATTTTCAATAGAGTCAACAATGTTTCTTATTGGCTAGTACTTCCACCACAACTCAGTTATGTGCATCCAATCTTCCACATATCTATGCTTCACAAATATATTTAGGATCCATCACATGTGCTGCAACAACAGGCCATCAAAGTAGATGAAGACCTAACTTATGAAGAATTGCCAATCAAAATAGTGGATCGACAAGTTAGGTAGCTTCGAAATAAGATGATACCGATGGTTAAAGTTTTATGGAAGAATCATTCGATTGAAGAGTGCACGTGGGAAGGTGAACATGATATGTAAACCAGATATCCCCAGCTATTTTACGAATAAGGTATGTTTAATTAAAATTCAAGGATAATTTTATTAAAGGGGGGTTGAGTGTAACACCCCGAATTTTTTAGTAATTACAAATAAGATCCTAAAAATAATATAATTGACTTTATAGTCCTTAGTTAGATAGTTAGATATAAAATAACAATCTAGTACCCAAAATAGACAGTTAAAGATAAAATAACAGTTTAGTACTTGAATTTTAAATTTTATACCTAAAATACCTAGTTTAACACAAAATTTCACCAAATTAATTATGAGACCTAAAATTTACATGACAAATAAATTATGAAAATTAGTAGTATCCAAAATGAATTTTGGGGCCAAAGTATAAATATTAAAACTTTGGAGCAAATTTGTAAATAAAGAAAGTTGAGGGGCTAAATTATAAATATCAAAATTCCAAAAATATCTTAAAATTCTAGAGAATTCTATTTTCGGCCCAAATTTTCTTCTTGTTTCCTTATGGTGGCCGAACCATCTTGCTTATTTCCCCACCCCCATTTTTTTTTTCTTCTTCCAAAATTCTTCCATCCAAAACTTTCTAAACTTAAACCTAATTAATTTTACACCCTAAATTAAGCTTAAATACCTAATAGTAACAATAATTCTCACCAAAAATCTAAGGAAAAAATAAAAGTTTCTAAGGGAGAAAAGTTGGAAAATTGAAGAAATTTCAGGTAATTACTCTAAACTTGTTTTCTTTTCAATAATTATGATTAGTATGATAGTTATAAATGATTAATTATGAATTAAAAGTATATATATAGTTATAGGAAACTTTATGCTTATAATAGGGATTATATGAAAAATCAAAATTCAAAATAGATGAGTTTAATTTCTAATGAATGTAAAATATGTCTATTTATATACAAATGAGTTTAAAACATTTGGAATTTATATTGTAGAAGTAAGGAACAAAAAAAAAAAAGATGGTAGAAGTGATGATGAAGAACAATTATGCTTAAAGTGAATTTTGATGTTTTAAGGTGATTTTGATCCAAATAAACCTTGAGGTGAGTTATAAATGCAATATTATGCCCATTTGAATCCTTGGTAGAAATTAAAAAGCCCTCTCCCTAAACCTCCATGTATGATCAATTGCCCATTTCCTTTCTTTGAATTTTTGTTAATTCTTCGCCTATATTTACCTTATTTCATTTGCTATTTGGATAAATTTGGTACTTTTATATTTTGATTGTGTTGTGAATTTGTTAATTGACCAAATGGACTTAAAGAACATTGCCAAAAACTTACTTTATGCTTGTTAAAATTTTGTTTACAATGTGTTTGTTAAAATGCCTCAATGAAACTAACTTTCAATGCACCAAATGTTTGACCTAAAGTTTATTATCATTTGACACTTGAATTCTAATGGAGCTTAAACCTAGCTTAACTAATTAACATCGATCCAATTTTACGTGAAATCCCAAACTTGGTTATTATTATATTGATATGATAGACCCTGATAAAGACTTAGTGTATACATTGAAATATTGATTGATTTGCTATGATTTTTCATGATTTATTGATACGTGATGTGAGATTAATTATATCTTAAAACTTCATTGTAGCTATACCTTATGACATGACAGAACTACCGTCTGATGGGGTAGTGGGTAAATACCATGGGTAATGTACACATTGATTAATTTATTAACCCTAGTTAGGAAGGGTTAAATCCTAGCCATAAGCTATGATCAACCTTATGTCATTTCATGAGTTTAAACTACTATAAATATAGCTAATGAGATATATACGAGCATAAGGCCCTATATCTGCTATGTTTTATTTTCCTTCATTTTACCTATTCATTGATTTATGTGACCTAAACTACATTGATTATTATATTGTTACTTGTTACCTTTGATATGAACATTTAGTGGATTACCTATTATTTACCGAGCTTTTATCCATGATAATGTATTTATAACTCATTGGGTTATAAAGCTCACACCTTTAGTAGTTTAATATTTTCAGGTCAGGAGTAGTTGGTAACGGTTCCTGAGGCTTCCTTCTTCTACAGAGGAATCGAGTTTCTTTGACTATGTAATTATTCTATACATTATTACTTTTGTAATCTTTAGTAGCTCAATGGTTAAACTAGTTTAGTTAGTAGTTTATGTATATATTATATAGATAAATAATGTAAGTTAATTAATTAGCACATTATGGATTATATAATTAAATGTTTGTTGATGGATTGTGATATGTGAAACATGTGTTGAATTTAAGATAGAATTGACATATGAGAATTAATAGTTGATGAGTTTTTAGAAAGGGTTCTACGGGTGTTGGTTGTATAGGCTGGTCTCGCACTCTAGGACCATCATGTTCCATTTTTAGGACGTGACAATTATGTTCCTATAATTTTAAGTCGATTCTGTCTTTTATATTAGTTTGTTTTAATTTATTTTTATGCCAAATTTATATATTTTAAGTCTAAATTTGTGCACATTTTTACAAGCCTTTTAATTAGGCCTTATTTTAATTCTTCCTAGCTAAATTAGGATAATTTCATAAAGTCTATTATGATAATTTAGTTAAGAAATACTATTTATTATATATAGGCGTGTTTTCATTATATATAAGATAGATTTTTATTATTGAATTTAGCAAGAGAATTTTCTCTCTTGGTTCTTCATTCAACTTTTGAACTTATCAAGATTATTGATCTTGTGGCGTTCACACTTATATCTTTGGTTCATTCTTCCATATAAGTTTTGGATCAAGGTTTTATACCTTTGGTTTGTGATTCTAGTTAATCATTAAGTTAAAATTTTATCAATTGAATCTAATTTAACTTTTCTAGGGTTTCACCTTCATACTTGAAGTAGGATTTCAAAGTAATTATCTTTGAGATTCGTATCACTAAATCTTACACCACCAATTAACCACCGGATAAATCCCAATTAGGCCAGAGCTATATATAACAATCAAACAACTATAGTAGCTAGGCCTAAGCTGCCTCTAGTTAATAGGCCTAAGGCATTTATCGAAGGTCCATAATTGACTCAATTCATTAAGTAATTGCATTGGCAATAAGTATCTCACCTAAAGCCACCTTGCCCCGATAGTACCTTGTCTTGCTACCAAATGATCTCGCTCCTCGCTTAAATAGAGTTCACCCTGGTACCTCCTATATGTGTATTTCACACGCCTAGGCAACATAGCATCTCAAAAAATGATATTATAGTCAAATTGGTATAAGGCTCTAGAGTTGACAATCGATCATGTAGATGTGTTATCATCATTATTCATCAACAGTTTGATGTGACATAGACCCACAATTAGAAGCAGTCACGTCGCTCACTTACTCCAATCCCCAAGGCGAGAATTCAACATAAATCCATGTCAACCTGACGCAGCGAAATATCAATGGAAAACGAAATAATATTATAATTCGTTGATTCTATTACGAATACCAGAAAGTAATCTTCTATAACCTGTTGATTTTAGAAATACCAGGAAATAGCCATCAACTTCATGTTTTCTAGGAAAACCGAAACTAAAAGAAAAGTAGAGTTTTTTTTATCATTCGGCAAACTGTCTCTTACAAAATAAAACACGCCTATTTATAGGCTAAAAGAAGAATAAAACCCTAGTGGTCTAGAAGGCTTCGGCCCAAAATATGACAAAATAAAATAGTACACAAATAAGCAAAAGAATGCGCTAAAAACTTCAGAGGCTCAGTTCAGGCTTTAAACAGCCGAATTTAGGGTCAAAACTGGGCCATGCTAAGTTTCCTAATCAATGTTCTAGATCTCTGAATGAGCTGTGAAACAAGTACTCATGGGCCCCGTGGCTCATCCTGTGCTGAAAGTTATGGCCTTTTAAAGGCGACCTGCGCGAAAGGCCCTATCTTGCTTCTTCAAAAACTGTAAAGTCTGTTCCTCTATCTGTTGGCTCTCATCACAACCCTACCCTTTGCAGAGAGGGAGGTAATAAGTGGAGACATACTTCTTATTCAATACACCCAAGCATTTATTATAAAGATAAAGTCATTGACTTAAGTATCGAAGAGCCTGCGTCAGGTCGAAGACTTGTCTCTTTCATACTCTTTCTTTTTATCTTTCATTGCAAGCCTAGGATCTAAAGACAAAGCAAACCACGTCCAGTCATCCAGGTGTAGCACCTCCTACTCAATTTTGATGATGATTGGCCTCTGAATTTAGGACACACTAGAAAACTATCCCATTATTAAAAAACTATTAATTTTAAAAGAGTAAGTATGTGAAAACCCGAATTTTCTATTTTTTTTCTTTTCTAAAAGAATATTTCATAATCTTTATGCATTTATAGTTTAATTCTAAAAAATAATTTGACTTTAATGATTTTAGGAGTGTAAGTGAAGTTTAATGGATGAAAAATTGATTTTTTCAGGGTATTTTATAATTTTTCGAGAAGAGGTACATTCGAGATTTAATTAATTAAATTTTTGAGGGTGGATTTATGATATTTAAGTACAATTTAAGATTTTAATATGATTAAAATAAATTGAGAGATTAATTTCAGAAGAATGGATTTTAATGAGGTTAATTTTAATTGGAAAATAATTTTGGAGTTAATTATTATTATAAAATTATTAGGATTTTATGCACTGGAACATAGATATTTAAAATTCATTTTGGAGTTCTAGCTATCCCTTTTGATAGAAAATAAAAAAATAAAATGGAAGGCAAAAATAATTAGAAAGTTGGAGAAAGAAAATCATTATTGTTCAAGTTACGAGTATTTGCATTTCTCTAGCTTCTTTTGCGTATTTTTTAATTTTTTTTTTTTTTTTTGCTTTTCATTCAAGGTTTATTGGATGCATGATATTCCTAATATATTTCTAAGGGCTACAATAATTTATTTCTAGATTTTATTTTATTTATTTCTTATACGAATCAAATTAATTTTGGAATTGCTGAAATTTTTTATGAGTAAATAGAGATTTTGATTTATTATTAAAGGAATGAGATGGAATTTTGGGCTGTTTTTCATCTATTTAATACTATATTTTAAATAATTTTGGTTAAAATTTGAGAGTAATCCGAATTATATTGAATTGTATTATATATTGTTTGATAGAGGTATTAGAGAGTTTAGCACTGTATGAGTGAAAACGATATAAAATTTAAATGGATTAGAAGTGAAGTTTTTAGATATTTTTTAATATAGATATTAATTTATATTTTAAGTTTATCAATGTAAAGTTTTATAGTGATATTATTTATAGTTTGAAATATATTAATTTTTAATGATAATTTATTCAATAAAATTTCAAAGTGGAATAACTAATGATTTTAATTTTATTAAAAATCTTAGAGGTTTTGGATTGTCATGAAATTTTATGGAGAAATTTCATGGCAAAAGAAAGTGTTTTTGGATTGAATATGTGGGTTGTCCCGTTTTGAAAATATAACATGTAGCGACAACAAAAATTTTCTACTTGTTGGAGTTCTTGGTTTGACACAAATTTTAGTAGGTAAGATCTTTGATATACTATATTAATCCTGGTAAAATTTCATATAAATTGGAGATGTTTTAAGAATGAAACTATTGAGTTATTTTCAACTGTCAGAAATGACAAGAAGTGATAAAGTTATGCATAAGTTAGAATTGCGGTAATTTATATATACACACATGATAAATGACTTATATGAGATTAATTGGACATATTTGAAAATTGATTAATTAAGAAATAGTTAAATTTCATTTAGCATATATATATGAGTAAAATTTGTGATATGTATTATGCATATTTGTATAGGAATTGAATTTTTACACTATACGATTTAAAATGAATGAAGTGAAAATCATCTCAATATTTGGACTCATTGTCTTATGGAGCTTATTAAGATGAGGACATATATAAAGTCTAATTGGAATAATTTAATATTTATATATATGATTATTATTTGAATAATTGATTTTACTTGATATTAAAAGTTGAGAAAGACCAGCTATATATAATACATGTAATGATAATAATAAAATATTCTTGTTACTATAAAAATTTAAAAATTATATGAACGTTTGATGTATATCTATAATTGTTTGTATTTGATATTTGGTATTTGAATTTAATCTACTTATTATATATTATTTTATTTATTTGTATATGCTAATTTTAATTTAGAGTGAGATAACAACTTGAACTTTCATAGTGTATCTAATTTTTTTTTATTTTTTTTTTTTTTTTTTAGTTTCGACCTTATATGTTATATGAATTTGATATGTAAGGAATAATTTGGTATATACTTCACAGAACTTATATATTATACGAGTTTTGAATCTTGACTGTTATACGGGTTTGAACGTTATATAATATGCGAGTCTTGAATCTTATATGTTATGTGGGCTATATGTCACAATATATAAATTAAAATGTTTAGTTGAAACTTTTTCCCATTATTTGATTTAAATAATTATTTATTTTAAATAAACTTATAAGTATGTGAGAAAAATTATTTGTATAAGTGATATGTAAGATTTATATGTTCTTATACTATGTAATTTTAAAGAAAGCATTTAACAATTTTATTAAACTATTATTTCTATTTGATTTATTGTTCAATTGATGTGTATGTGCAATATATATATATATAGATATATATATATATATATATATATAAGGTCACAGAAAAACCTTTATATTAAATTTTTGAAAATCTATTTTTTAATTGGTGGTAGAATACTAAAACAGTCATATTCATTGTCATCTCCTAAGTCAATAATAGGTTTAGAAGAAGAGTTTGAACTGGAAAACATTGGTTTTGAAGAGAAAGATTTATTATCCAATATTTGTTGAATCATATCATAAAAATCATTCTCAGTTTGAGCTGTGACTAATTTTGAAAGATCAAAAGATTTTTGTGCTAAGAAATTTATGGTTTCAGGAGGGCACGAAAGGCACTTAACTAGCCAGTTTTGGAAAAAAAAATTTGTAATTCTGTTATTGAAAGAATCCCATCATTGGACTTTGAATCTCATGATGAGAATACACTATCCATCTTGTATATGATTATAATGAAAATACCAAATACATACCCAGGGCAAAAAGAATTTTGAATAGAAAAAAAGAAAAAGGTGAAATATTTTTTTTTGTGTTTGAAGGTTTGTAGGCTTTTTTAAACAGTTCAAAATAAGATTAAAGTTTTGGAATCATAGTCACTGGAATGTTTCCAAAATAATTCCACCATTGAATGAACCAATATGGTAGGGAAGCAATTTGAAAATTTTGATAAAAGTAAAATAACTAAGAGTGGCTATTACCTTCATTTTGAATATAAAAAGAATTAAACTATGCTTACTGGTAATCCCAGTAGTTATAAAGGTGGCAATGGTTAATTCTAGTATGGAGATCAGTTGAAAAGTTCTTAATCTGTTTAAGTCTTTTCCCCATTCTTTTGGATGAAGAATGTTTAGAATGATGTAGGTTGCATATGATGGGTCAGGTTGGTTTGGGTATTTTTTGAAATGTTTGAATTTGGTTGAGCTAGTTACTTCCAAAATTGATAGGTAATAGGACTATGGTTTTGTTTTGTCCTATAATTTGAAATACCATCCTTTTAAAAATAAATTTGAAATTGTTTTGAAGGGATTTTCTATATAGAATCCATCCTTCATTACTAAAATATTTTCAAAATGATTTTTCTCCAAATATACATTGGTTTTTAAAAACTATATATATATATATTTTTTTGAAATAACAATCTTAGAAACATTTGGAGGATTTGAAATGTTTTGAGATAGGGTTTTGGGAGGGAAAAACCATCTTATTTTTTGAAATAGTAAGAATTTATTTATCTTTGTCATCTTATGAGGAAGAGGGTTTTAAAGAGGAGCCCTGTGATGTTTGGATCTGTTAGACTTTTTGCAGGGCTAGAATCAGTCCTGAATTCTGGATGAGCTGTTCAATCCAGTTTTGAATTTGGACCTCCTTAGAAATTTGGTCAGCTTTGAAGTTTGTTCCTCCTCAAGCATGTCAGCCCATGATTTAATGTGTTGGGCAGAGGAAGGTTTTGAAATTTTTTGGGCTTGGCTCGAGGCCTCACCTTTATTTGAATCTTTGTTTGGGCCATTGCCCCTGTCTTTGGATTTTTTTTGGCATTAGGGTCTGTTTTGAAGAAATTCTCTGGTTAGAAAGTTTGATTTTAAATTTGTATCTCCTTTTATATATTCAATTTCAAAATCAAATATAGAAAGGATTGCTTGCCTTCTGACAAAACTTTGTTTTGAAGTAATATTTTGAACATCTTTTTGCAAAACTTCTTTTGCAGATTTAAAATCAATTCTCAAAAGAAATTTTTAATTTAAAAGATCACTTTAAAATTTTGAAATACACAACAATTGAAAGAATTTAATTTTTAAAGTCTATTGGCAACCAAGAGGGGTGAATTGGTTGTTTAATAAAATTAATGACAACTTAAAAATTAATGAGTGAAAGAAAGAAAGAAAAATTCACACAAAGAATTTATAGTGGTTCGACAAAAAATGCCTTCGTCTACTCTTCAAGATCACAATTGAGTATTTCACGAATTTTGATCCTTTTTCAGGTTAAAGATCAAACCTCAAAGTGTTTAGGCTAAACCTTACAAGTGTTTTTACAATAAGACTCACACATAACCCAAAAGAGATACAAGAGATGAGAAAAAAATTATCCAATAACTTTAACCCAACTCTCAGGAATTAATTACACTTCAACAACTTTGAAGTTTTAACAATTAATTCTTTTTACAATAGAAAACTCAATTTGAAGTTCAAGAACAATTAAGGACTTTAAGATATGAATTAATATACAATAAATTGGTTGTTGTTCCTATAATAAATTCATATCAACTCATATTTAACACTTGAGATTTCTTTTGCTTGTATGTATTTTGAAATTCTTGTAATGATATATATATGATTTGTTATGGAATGTTTGTTTTGGAAGTGAGATTTGTTTGTTTTGATTTTAATTTCAGAGTTTGTGCTTGTGCAAAATTTTATGAATTTATGTTCAAGGCTTTAAAGAAAGAATTTGGGATATGTTGTAGCCTCATGTGTCTAGTTTAAGTGGAAGAAAGAATCGAGACATTTAGACATCTATAGTTCAAGATAAAGCTGATTTTGCATGTGTTGCCGAAGTGATTTTTTTAGCTTGTGTCGTGAACAGTGCGCGTGAACAATGTCGTGACTAGTGTATGTGAACCGTAAACTCAGAAATTTCTTTAAATTCTAGCAGTAGCTTTCTCTTCAAACTTTAATTTTTCTTTTTTTCTTCTTTTCTCGTCTTTTCCATTTCCTATTCCTCTCAACCATAAGTCATTTTTCTTCATTTATAAGGTTTTTATATTCCAATATAGCCTTATTAATGTTAGAAAACACAAATTAAGGACTATAAGAGCATCAATTCAAACTAAATTCTTCAAAATTTATTTGGAGGAGAAAATAAAGTAATTTTCTCAAATCATCTCTCTAGCTTGAGTTAAGTTCTTTGTTAGTTAGAATAGTTATTTTTAAGCTGTGGGTGATCTTTTGTAAGAATCAATGGCTAATATTTATGGTTAGATTTAGTAGTTATGAGGATTTTTTATTTTTGGATGAATAGTGGTGTGAATAATAGATTTTCTCTATAACTATTATTCATCCTCTATTAATGGTTAAATTAATACTATAATTTATTTATAGAGACTCTAAGGAGCTTATAATTTATGGAGGATTATTTTATGTGATTGTTTTGAGAAAACCCTAAATTTCAAAATTTTAGGGATTTTTATTTAGGAGAAGAGAACTCAAGGAATTAAGAATCTTTTGGATTTGAGTAATTTGGATTTGAGTAAGAGTTGAGCTTGGCTAGAAAGCTTTTTGGTGCTAAGAGGTAAATGTGGATTTTGTTTCATGTGTATGATTCTCCATTTGAGAATTTTTGCTAAAATATATTATATTCATATACATGTATATGTTATTTATGAATTTAGTTTATTAAAACCCTCCTTAAATAAAATCTTTGAATGTTGATAATGACTTGGTTATTTTCCTTGGACCAAATTCATTAATAAGACTTTATTATGTATAATATGATATGTTATTCATATGTTGTGATCTCTTGATAACTTTTAATTACTGTTGAACCAATACTTAATATATATATATCACGAAACATATATTATAGAATGTTTTTCCCAATGAGAGTTAATTCATTGGTCTAATGTGCATAAAGGAAACTTGGCTGATAAGGTATAGTATCAATGTTCTAACTAGAGGGGATCACGAGCTCTAGGCATATACCTGTACAAGCATATGTGCCACGTGAAGGTAGCAAGGCCACCTAAACGTTATGATATGATATCAATTTTATGTTATGTTTATTTCATAATGCCATTCTTTATAGGCACTTATGTTCTTAAAAAGAATCATGATTTGATATTCATATATGCATTGTGAAATGATTAGACAGTGCTACCATTTCTTTCTAGTACCTTGGTACATGTTCAAGATTTGCTATTTAAGTATTCTATATATGTTATTTATTTTGATTATTCCAATCTTACTGAGTTGAAGGCTCACCACTCTTATGTAGATTTAAGGTTCTAGCTTAGCTCGAGAGAGTTATTCCTGAAGACAGAACTTCTTGATTTTCATCTCCATAAGAAAATTCTTTTATATAATATTTTTGGATAATAGTTGAATTATATATGTGTATTCATGTCTATGTGAAGTATACTCTTAGAAGCTCCGTAGATATGTGTGATGTTACTTATTCTTTTATATGGATGGCATTATAGACTTTCCCTTATTCCATATTGATGTTAGAATTATCTTTTGATCAGTAAGGAACAAGAGGAAATGTTATATCAGGTTGATGAGATATATATAAGATATGCATGTTTGGCATGATACTAGTATGTGTTGTATGTTTGATCCATGTTAGCTAAGGGTTTTATAAGTGTATGATAGTCTTATGCCTACCCTTGCCCTAGGACCGTCACACCGGTGGTTTTGGGGTGTGACAGCTAACACCAAACCTTACAAGTGATTTTACAATAAGGCTCATATACAACCCAAAAGAGATACAAGAGATGAGAAAGAAATTACCCAACAACTTTAACCCAACTCTCAAGAATTAATTACACTTTAACAACCTTGAAGTTTTAGTAATTAATTCTTTTTACAATAGAAAACTCAATTTGAAGTTCAAGAATACTTGAAGACTTTAAGATATGAATTAATGTACAATAAATTGGTTGTTGATCATATCAACTCATATTTATAGTCATCGGCCTAAAAGAACCGTTTGTGTGCATTAAATGAGTATTTAATGCATTTAGAGTTGTTGCAACAACTATATTTTTTGCAAGAATTCGAACTGTAATAGGCTCTACACACTCTATAGCGGGCACTACATATTAAGTAGCGGGAACAACTATTGCTCCAAAGACTTCAAGATGCTTTTGTATCTTCTGAGCTTTCTTAGTAGCGGGTGCTACTTATAAGTAGCAGGGGCTACTTAAAAGTGTAGCTGGCGCTACTGTTTTGGCTGGCTATGAATATGAAATTTGCGGCTGTGACTTCTTTATAGTGGCTGCTACTTCAAACTTTAGCATGTATAGCGGCGGGCACTTATATAGGTAGCGAGCGCTACTTAATTAAGTAGTGGCAGGAACCGATTCCAGTCACGGGCGCTACTAAAGATGATCAGCTTCTGTGTCTTCTGGATCTCTTAGTAGCGGGTGCTACAGAATTAGTTTCTCTTAACTTTTCTTCCTTTAAAGTTAAGTAACGGGGGCGACTTAGCAGTGTAGCGGGTGATACAAACCAGTAACCTGTAAACTGAAAAACCTATTCTTACATATAATCAAACAAACATCATTAGTAGTTTATTTAGTTGTTTGCACACATCAAAATGAGCATGTTAGGATATCAAAGATCCAACAATCTCCCCCTTTTTGATGGCGACAAACAACTTTTAAGTGCAAGAGATGAAAAAATATGAATTATGAAATTTTTTGAGAAAAAGTAGCAAAACTCCCCCTCAAAATGTGCCACATAAGTTTTAAATCATATTTTTAGAAAGTTTGCACTATTGCTCCCCCTTTTGTTTGAAAGCATTCAAAAAATGAGAGGTCAATGGGGGGGGTGTATTTCTTTCAAAAATATGCAGCATGGCAAAAGAGAAAGCAGCATCAGAAAAGTATGCAGAATAATTACATCAAAATGGCTGCATTATTTCAACATCACAACTCAATATTGCAGTAACATTTCAATTCAATAAATTAAGAACAAAATCAATATTTCAATATTTCAATAATATCAACATTTTAACTCAAAAATTGCAAAAATAATATATGAAAAGTAAATTTATTGAAATAAAAAGTACCAAAATACAAAGTAATTGACTGAATTACAAAGAAAAACAGAACAAAAATCCTAAAACTAAGCAGCAGGATCAGCTGGAGGGCCTTGTGCTGCTTCAGCTCCAATTACAGCCACATCAGCAAATACATCTGAAGATGAAGGTTGGGCTACTGGAAGATCTTCAGCTAGACTGGAGACTACATCGTCGGATTATGAAGCTATAGAAGGAGCAACTTCAGTGTCGTCAAGCTTGGCATGCAACTCCTGATGTTGTTGGCGAAGTCAATGAATTACTCCCTTGATGAAAGTCTAAGTAGTGGCAATGTCCCTGATGCGATCATCCAGACGCTGTATGCGAGCAAATACTGCCTGCTCAAGAGAATCAAGACGGGCTGTGATGAGTGAGGCCAGCTGAGACACATCCATAGAGGGAGGAAATGTAGAAGTTGAGGCTACGGGAGGATCTAGAGGTGCAGGTGCAGAAGAAGAAGCTGGAGGAGGAGGAGGAACCAGAGCAAATTCACGATCCAAATGACCAATCGCAACAGTCTCCTTAAGAACATAATCCCCATCCTGGTTTTTAGCTACAATGGACATTTTAGCTAGAGCTTGCATCCCTAAGAATGTGTATTCATCATGAAAATGATGCAAGGGTTGGTAAAAGGTGGATGCAGGATCAAATCTAAACTTAGGGTTTAGATTGGCTCGGGTTATTTCTACGTCAATTTTAGTGATTAAATATCCAATCACAATATCGTCGGACTTCCATTTTGATAGCAAAGTAAAGTGATCCACAAGCCAATGAATAGAAGCCAGCTTGTGCCCTTTCTCAATGCATCATAAATAACATAGGTTAGATTTAAGCATCGCACTGTAACTAGTCCCTCTCACATTTATAGTATACACTATAATGCAATGAATGATTTTCAATACGGGACTACGAATGCTAATGGCTTTACAAGTTCTAGGGTTAAGGGTGTATCTAGACCCGTAATTACTTTCCAAAAATCTGACTCAATGAATGAATTGGTATAATTATCTAACCCATAATCAAAAAACCCAAAAATCTCAATCTACTTAAGTCTATCTAAGGTATAGGATTGCCCTAGGATTTTAAATGTCATGATGCCATAGGATGAACCTATGGAAGTGTTCACCTTAAGAGTTAAGAAAAACTCTTAGACTAGGAGTGGGTAACAGGCATAGTTGATATTGGACATAATTGTCCAATCCACAGAGGCCAATTTCTCCCTAACTGACCTAACAAGCCCCAATTTTTCTAATGCTACCCAATCTATGTGCCTAGATGGAAGGATGTTGCAATTAGAAGTTAGGACTACAAACCTTTTTCATTCTTCCTCGGTTAATGAATTTATAAGACGCTCATGATTAGAGGGTTGAGAGACAGGGGCAGTATGTGGTGGAGCAGGGGTAGTCTATGGTGGTGGTGGTTGAGAAAAAGCTCCAACTTTCTCCTTTCTATTTTGAGTATGAGATGGAGGTGGAGGAGGAGGAGGTGAGTGAGATTAAGTTTATGAAGAACCGAAATAAGATTCTTCAGAAGAGGATTTCTTAATTTTTTTTTCATAGGAGGGTTTTTGTTGAGCAAGCATTTTTGTAAGTTTGGGAGGCATTTTGTGTGATTGAAAGACGAAAGGATTGATTTTAGTGATGGACAATGTTGAAAAAATGGATTTTTCAGAGAAAAAGAAGAGAAATGTGAGATTAGGTTAGAAGAAATGAGAGAAAATCTCAATAATTATTTTAAAAATGACAGCAGTAGCAACAATTACTATTTGGTAGCAACCGCGACTATTATAAAATAAGTAGCGGCAGCTACTAAAATAGTGGGAGCTACTAAGAGACACAAAAGGTTAGTAAAAATGTAGCGGCCGTTACCAATTTTTGTAGTAGTCGTGAGTCTGGAAAGAGAAAAAACTGAAAATTTATCCAGAATCATGGGCAATACATCTTGAGTAGCAGCCGTTACTCTAATTTGAGTAAAAAGGTACATTAAGGCCACGAGTAGCGGGCGCGACACAGATTTGTAGCGGCCGCTACACAAAAGAAAATTTCAAAAATAAAAACTCAAGAATTAATCAAGATAGCTTATCAAATTCACTACCATCCAATATTCCTAATTCACGTTTAATAAAATTTAAACGCTCCTCATTCAAGGATTTTGTAAAAATTTTCGCAAGTTCATCATCTGAAGCAACAAATTCAAGAACAACATTATCACTTAATACATTATTTCTAAGAAAATGATGTCTAATGTCAATGTGCTTACTTTTAGAATGTTGAACATGATTTTTTGATAAATTGATAGCACTAGTGTTATCACACTTAATAGGAATCTTGTTCAAATGCACAACTAAATCATGAATTTGTTGTTTCATCCACAAAACTTGTACACAACAACAAGTGGCTATCGCATATTCGGCTTTCGTAGTGGACAAGGCCACTGAATTTTGTTTCTTACTAAACCAATAAACAAGACAATTTCCTAGGAATTGGCAAATATCAGAGGTACTCTTCCTATCTATGCAACTATCGGTAAAATCTGCATCGGAATAGCCAATTAGATTAAAAGACATGTTCTTAAGATACCAAAGTCTTAGATTTTGTGTGCCTATTAAATATTTGAAAATTCTTTTGACTGCATGCAAATGAGATTCTTTAGGACAAGATTGAAAACGTGCACATAAACATACGACAAACATAATATCCGGTCTACTAGCGGTTAAGTAAAACAAGCTACCAATCATACCTCTAAATTTCTTCTCCTCAATTGGCTTACCAAGATCATCCTTGTCAAGCTTGATGATGGAGCTAATTGGAGTTCTACTTGACTTTGCTCCATCCATATTAAACCTCTTGAGAAGTTCCTTTATGTACTTTGATTGGTTAATAAAGATGTCTTCCTAACATTGTTTGATTTGTAATCTAAGGAAGTACATCAATTCTTCCATCATACTCATCTCAAATTCACTCTGCATACATAAGGAGAATTCTTTGCACAAAACTTCATTAGTAGCACCAAATATTATATCATCAACATAAATTTGCACAATCAACATGTTATGTTTATCCTTTTTGATGAAAAGTGTTGTATCAACTTTACCTTTTGAAAAACTATTGTTATAAAAAATAGTTCTAAGCCTATCACACCAAGCTCTAAGAGCTTGTTTAAGACTATAAAGTGCTTTTTGAAGTTTAACAACATGGTTTGGAAAATCAAATTGTTCAAAACCCGGAGGTTGTTTAACATAAACTTCCTCCTCAATGAAACCATTTAAAAAAAACACTTTTAACATGCATTTGATACAATTTGAAGTTCATATGACATGCAAATGTAAATAGCATCCTAATTGCCTCAAGTATAGCTACTAGTGCAAAAGTTTCATCATAGTCTATTCCTTCCTCTTGATTATACTCCTTTGCCACCAATCTAGCTTTACTCCTTGTGATCACACCAACCTCATCTAATTTGTTTCTAAACACCTATTTGGTATCAATGGTGGAATGGTTTTGTGGTCTTGGAACCAAGGTCCAAACCTTGTTCCTCTCAAATTGGTTCAATTCTTCTTACATAGCCTCAATCTAACTTTCATCATCTAGAGCTTCATTGATGTTCTTAGGTTCAATCTTAGATATGAAGGCTAGGTTATTCACTATTTCATTGAAATAGGATCTTGTGACTACACCTTTTGAGGTTTCACCAATTATGAGCTCTTTTAGATGGTCCTTTTTTGAATTTCCAATCCTTTGGATGTTCAACATCAAGAGGTGGAGTTTTTATTTTCCTGGAAGATTTTCCTAGGTCATCAAAATTCTTTAAGGAAGAATAAACAAGAGGCTCTAGGTCAATAGATGAATCATGCTCATAATAAAAAATGTCATCATCATTAATGTGATCAAATTTATGTAAATCAAAAGGACTTGTTTTATCAAATGTAACATGTATGGACTCTTTAACAACTAATTTTTTTTTTATTAAAAACTCTATAAGCTTTGCTAGAAGTTGAATAGCCTAAGAAAACACCTACATCTATTTTGAAGTCAAATTTTCCAAGATAATCCTTGGTGTTTAATATGAAACATTTGCATCCAAATACTCTTAGATATGAAATTCTTGGTTTTCTTCCATTCCATAACTCATAAGGAGTTTTGTTTAAAATTGCTCTTATGAAAAGTCTATTTCAAATATAACAAGCACTATTGATGGCTTCAGCCCAAAAGTACTTAGGAACTCATTGAGCATAGTTCTAGCCATGTCAATAAGAATTCTATTTTTTCTTTCTACAACTCCATTTTGTTAGGGAGTTCTAGGAGTAGAAAAGTTATGAAAAATTCCTATTTCATTACAAAAAGATTTAAACTCATGATTGACAAATTCTCTTCCATAATCACTTCTTAAAGATGTGATATAAAAACTCTTTTCATTTCGAATTCTTTTAGCAAAAGATTTAAACTCCTTAAAGCTTTCATCCTTATGAGTAAGGAATAATACCCAAATATATATAGAGTAATCATCAACAATGCCAAATGCATATTGCTTACCTCCAAGACTAGATATCCTACAAGGACTAAACAAGTCCATATGCAAAAGCTTTGGAGGTCTAGAAGAAGAGACAATATTTTTAGTTTTAAAAGAGCTTTTAACTTGTTTGCCTATTTGACATGCATCACACATCTTATCTTTGAGAAACTTGACCTTGGGGAGACCAATTACAAGTTCTTTAGACTTAAGATTGTCAATGTTATCCATGCCAACATGTCCAAGTCTTTTATGCCACAACCATGCATCATCACATAGAGAGACCATATAATCAATATTGTCATTATACACATTATTTAAATCAATAATATAGACATTGCCAATTCTATGACCGACAAATAAAATTTTCTTATCCTTCAAACGCTTCACATAGCATTTCTTAGAAGTAAAATAAATTTTATTTCCTATGTCACATAATTGACTAACACTAATTAAATTATGCTTCAATCCATCAACTAATAATACATGTTCAAGAGAGGGTTTTTCGATCTTACCAACTTTCCCAATTCTGATAATTTTACCTTTTACCATTATCACCAAAGGTTACCTTTCCTCCTTTCATATCCTGCAAGTTTGTGAAAAGACTTGCATTACCGATCATATGTCTTAAACATCCATTATCCAAGTATCACGATTCTTCTTTCCTTGTGGATTTCAAGCAAACCTATAAGAGATAACATTCAAACATTTTTAGGTACCCAAAAGCTTTTGGGTCCTTGGGGGTTAGCATCAATGTATCCTAGATGCACATTTCTAATGTAGCATTTGAAATTTGAAAGACCATATTTTCCAAAATAATGACATCTCAAGAGATTTTTATATTTTTATTGAGATTTTGTCCTATTGTGTGTTTTGAAATGATATTAAGGCCAATTGATTTTGATCTAGAATATGCATTTTTAGGCCTCTTTAAATGAGAGGTATGCATACCATGACTATGTACATTAGTTTTAGGTCTAACATTTTAAGGTGGAGCAATGTGATTGTGTGAACTTGATGTCTTTACAAATGTAGTCTTAGATGTTGATGGAGCATCCCCTCCACTATAACCAAGTCCATACTTAATTGTAGGATATCTTTGAGACTCAAGAATTTTATCCAATTTTTCGTTGCCATTACAAAGTTTAGATAAGCATTCATTATGAGACTCTAACTTGTTTCTCAACAAGGAATTCTCATTTTTTTTAGTTTATTGCATTCTTGGTCTCTAAGATTAATGGTCATTTCCACTTCAACATTAGATGCACTTAATTCATTTATTTCCTTTTTGTATGCTTAACAAGTATCTAAGACTTCATTTGACATTTTTTTCAATTTATCATATTTGTTTTGCAAATTATGATATTTTAAAAGTAATATATCCATAATTTATAAAGCATCATTATTAGAATTAAAATCCGAATTACTAACCTCACTTGAAGTTGTATCTTCTTTAATATCCATAAAACAAAGATTGGCTACTTTGCTAGCATCCTTTTCTTCATCGGAGTCACTTGAATCATCCTAAGTAGCTGTTAATGCCTTTTTCTTGAAATTTCTCTTGTTTTTTAGTCTTGGACATTCTGCTTGTATGTGACCAAATTTGTCACATGCAAAGCATTTTTGTAATATCTGTCAATTTTGTTATTTTATTAATTGTATTTTTGATGAATTTAATTAATTGAAGATATGAATGTTTGAGGAAATCCAAAAATTTCTGATTGCAGTGTAGATTTTTTGTGAGGCTGATTTCTTAATTTTAAAGGAATAATTTGGTAAAGTATAAAATATAAAAGTTATAGGTGTATATCTCATCTTTAATTTTGTAAAATGGTTTGGTAAAATTCTATGTGTGTGAAGAGTTATGTCTCTTTGATCAGGACCTGTCTGTACCATTAATTTCTGAAGGAATCTGTGTATGTTTGAATTTTTTGGGAATGATTGAGGCTGTTTGAGCCAAAAGTGTAAACATAAGAAATGTTCCTTTGTGTGTTATGATGTTGGATATAAAATTTCAGGAGATTTGGATAAGTATAACTCAGTGGAGAGTAGAATTTCTCAGGTCAGTTTGGATGAATTTTGGGCAGTAAGTCAGGGTGAATTTTAGAGAGTCACCATGGTTTGTGTAGTTATTTTTGTGATTTGAATTTTGGATATGTTGGACCCCTGAACGTCTATTTTAAGTGGCAAAAATAATCAAGAAGTTTAGATATTTGTAGCTCATTTGCTAGCGGATTAAATATAAGTTGTCAAGAAAGGGTTTCAGCTCGGCAGAGATTGGTGTTAGCGAGCCGGCGGATGCGAGGTGGCATTTGCGAGCCGGCAATGTGAGCAAGTGAAGTGGCGAGGTGAGATTGCCGAGGTGGAAATTGGTGAAGAGGCATATGCGAGGTGGCATATGCGAAGTGGAGTTAGGCGAAGAGGAATTTGGCGAAGAGGCATATGCGAAGTAGAGTTAGGTGAAGAGGAATAAGGCGAGGTGGCATTATGCGAAGAGGCATTGCCAAGGTGGCATATGCGAAGAGGGAGATAGGCGAGGTGAGTTTGGCAAAGAGGCATTGCCGAGGTGGCAGATGCAAAGAGGGAGGTAGGCGAAGTGAGTTGGCGAAGAGGCATTGCCGAGGTGGCATATGCGAGGCGACATATGCAAAGAGGAGTTCGCAAGGAGAGTTTGGCAAGGTAGCATATGCGAATTGTATATGCGAAGTGGGATTAGCAAAGTGGCTTATGCAAAGTGGCATTGCCGGAGCAGATTGGTGAAGTGGGAATTGCGAGCTGGCTTATGAGAGGTGGCATTGCCGAGGCGGGTTGGCGAGCGAAATTTTGGGGCAGTAGTCTATTTAACCAGTGCCCAGTAGAGATTTTCTTCATGATTTTCTTTCTTCTTGTCTTCGTTCTTCTTCAGTTCTTCTCAGATTAGTTCTATTTATTTTTTAATGCATTAATACTTAAAATTAATGCATTAAATATCTAGATTATCATATTTTAAGGCATTAATCGGCAGTTTCAAGCAGATTTTCTCAATAAATTCAGTTTTGGAGAAATAAAGTAAATTTTCTTCAAATGTCATTTTCTTTTAGATTAATAAAGTATGGTAGTTGGAATAGATAATTATGGGTATATAGAATTTATTACAAGCATTTTGAAGCTATTAATGGTAATTAATGTTGGAGAACTCAGAATTTATGGACTGTCATGAATAGTAACGTGAACAGTAAATTCGAAATGAATTTCAGATTTTCTTTAAGAGATGAATTAAATTGATGTTGGGAATTAAAAATAGCAACTATAAGATGGTTAAATATTAAGAAATCATATTAAGTATTATTGATTAAGGAAAACCCTAATTTTAAATATTTGGAGAAATTTCATAGGAGAAGAAAATCAAGGAAATTGAGGAGATTGTTATTGAGCAAACTATTAAAGGAAACTCAAGAGTAAATTGTGTAGAGGTAAGTATGAACATTGCATTTGCTTATTGCTTCTTAGAAATGATATGTCCAAACATTCTTAATGTTCACCCATATAATTCTCATATACATGATATTATATTATACACCTATTATTTGAAATCCCTATGATGTTCTTAACTAATTAATGAATTATTCCATGTGATTATATTATATGAATGCAAATGGCTTGGTCATTCTTCCTTGGACCAAGTCATATGAAACCATTTGCTATTTTGACTGAATTTATATTATATGTTGATGGTCTTATGACCAATATGTTTCTTGTGAGATTGAAACCATATGACCTTATGGATAGAATGCTCTTTCTAATAAGAGTAAATTCATTGGTCCATCGTGCACTTTGGGAACCTAGTTGATAGGGTTTTTATTACTGTTCCACCTAGAGGGACCATGAGCTCTAGGCGTATGCCTGGCCAAGCATGTGTTTTCGATAAGGTAGCAAGGACTATCGATGCGCTCTGTTGTGATAAGACGCATGGCTACTGATGCACTCTGTAGTTCTACTATGTTACTTGATAGTGCTATTCGATTGTGAGCACTCCTATTCTTGTAAGCCTAACCACATGATGATTCTTAACCATGTTCTTAGATTTGATATTTCCTTTGGATTAATATATATATATATATATTTCTTTCATACTGCATGTTCATATCTTACTGAGTTGAAGGCTCACTTCTCTTTTGTGGATTTCAGGTGATAGTGTAGCTCGTGAGGGAGCTAGTAGAGAAGATCAAACTTCTTGATTTATTCCTCCAAGAGGCCTCCAATGTAATCATTTTGA
>CANXYC010700227.1:0-22040 GCA_948193065.1 Aleurites moluccanus
ATATATATATATATATATAAAAGGAATAATTTGTTCAATAAATAATTCTTATAAGATTATTGAAATTTATTGAAAGTACTTATTAGATTAAATTTGTTCAAGTATTCATAATTTAATATATACTGAATTTTTAATGTTTTATTAAAAAATATTATCGAATATTTTTAATGTATTAAAATATTTATATTTTAATTATGTTTGGTTGATATTTTGTGTGTTTGAATTTATTAATATTTTCTAAATAAATTTTTTTATAGTTTTAACTATTATTTATAAATTTTATAAATATAAACAAATTTAGTAATACAAAATTTAAGTGGGAAATGAGGATCTCCACGGGAATGTAGATGAGGACTAAATTATTTCCATATATGAAACAGGATGAGAATGAAAATTCCCCGCTAAGGCGAGAGTAGGAATGAGGATGGTTCTCCGCCCAGCCCCGCTCTATTGCCATCCCTATTTGAAGGCACAAATGCATATAGAAAAGAAGATGGAGGCTTTCTTCTATTTCCTCCTGATCTAAATGCCATTCACATGAAGATTGGAGCAGAAAGAATTTGCATGCCTTCTCCTTCCCTTCATAAATTTATTGATGCTCTCAAACAAACTGCCCTTGCTAACAAGCGTTGGATAATTAACTAATTATCTTCTTGATTTCTTAAAATAATGAGTTTTCTTTGCTTTCTTGAAATAATTTCTCTCTTTTGTATTAGAGATTGCGAGATTAAATTCCGGTAGAAACTTAATTAGAAAATAATAATTCGTTGAATTTCTATTATACGCAGGTTCCTCCTTCATTGTTGATGGGTAGTGGTCCTATATTGGGTTTGGGGCCAGCACCTCGATACACATTTCTTTTTTATGCTTCTCTAACTACTTCAAGGCTGGGTTGGCTTCCTTGAATTTATATGTTGAAGATGAGTACCATCGCGCTTCTCGAGGCGGAGCTGGAGGTGTTAAAACTATTAGCAATTATGCTCCAGTTAGTGACTCCTGGTTTCATATACATAGCTAGTTATTTCTGAATATATATATAAATATTTTCTAACAGTTTTACCCTTTTATTCAATTTGTAGGTTTTGAAAGCAATAAGTAGAGCCAAGAACAGGGGATTTTCTGATGTTTTGTATCTTGACTCCGCTAATTAGAAATATTTAGAGGGAGTTTCTTCTTATAACATTTTTATTGTCAAGGTATCAGCTTAATTAAATTATTTTGTACTCTAGTTTTAATTAATTTCTTATAGCTAACCTAATCTCATGCATTTATTTTCAATATTTTCAGGGTAATGTTATTTCAACACCTGCTATAAATGGTACTATTCTTCCAGGTCTCAATCTTGTTCCTGTATTTCAAAAACTAATTTCAAAAGAGTAGAAGAGGAGACTTACTTTCAATAAATGTACAAATTTTCTAGAGAGTATCCCGAACCAAAACAAACCAAGAAAAAAGAAAAAGCCAAGTAATCAAAATCAAATGAGATCCTTTTCATCTCCCCTCATTGCATACACTCTGAAACAAAGTATCGATGCATGTCAGGTGGAGAAACGTGTTTGCAGTGGATGAACTGATCAATGCAGATGAAGTATTTTGCATAAGAACTGCTCTAATCATTGCTCCTGTTGGCAGTATTACGTATCAAGATATAAGGCAACCAATGGTACTTCAAACGTAATTTGTATCTTAATTTTCAAGATAATAATAATACTTATGCTAATTAAAAATATTTCAACATCAAAGCAGAACTGAATATAGAACAGGAGCTCACTCTGTAACCAGGAACTTGTACTCAACTCTTGTAGGAATTCAGTTGGGTCTGATTGAGGATAAGAAAAGGTGGACAGTTGAGAAGTTTGACAGAGTTTTAATGAACCAAAAGAATGTAAAAATCCAGTTTCTTGTTTGTCAATTGTCAGTCGTCAGTATATAGGAAATATAAATTAAACTTGCAGGCCTAGAGAAAACCTTACTGATGTCAGTTTATTTTAGTAAGATTAGTCTTTTAAATGTACAGAATTGGTTAAATAATTCTACTCAATACTTATAATTCTACGCTAAAATTAAATTACTGATAATAATAATAATAATAATAATTTTTATATTAATTTAAAGATTAAAAGTAAAATTAACTTTGGAAACTTACCGTATCATATTATTAGTTTAATCTTTCAATTTATATAGGGATTAATTGAGTTTTTAATTTTTGTAAATTTAGTAAACTATTAATAATCAATTTCATGATTCAATTAATTAAATTTTAAAAATTAAAAAATTTAATTAACTTTAATCACAATTTAAAAATTAAATTGACTGTATGATATAATAAATTTAAATTTTTAATTTAATTTTTTAACTTTTTAATTAATAAATTTTTCTTGCAATTATAATTTATGATAAAATTATAACTAAACGCTGATTTTATTTGACTTTTAAAAACTAGGAGTTGGATTCTACCAATAAAAAAATAGCAATTAGAGGTTGAATATATTAATAAATTAATATATTTTAGGGGTAAAATATTAATCAGGTGAAATATTCACGTTGATTTACCAAATAACAATTAATAGGGATAAAATGGTACTCCCATAAGGGTTATCTTAACCTCAAAACAAATACACCTTAAAGATTAAAGACATGGCCAACCAATCAATTAATTATATATATATAGTTTTAAATAGTGGAAGTGGACCATTGTTAGGCCCTACAAATCAGTCGTTCACGAATGACTATATTGATTGGTTTTATAAATAAATCAAACTTAAATTTTAAATAAATAAATTAAATTTAAATTTCAATAAAAATCAATCTAATTATACTCATAAATAATTTGATTATAAACTTATGAATAAATTTATAAACAGCTCGATTAATAAGCTCACAAACAATTTAATTAATAAGCTCATGAATAATTCGATGATGATGATTATTATTATTATTATTATTATTATTATTAACTTAATAATTTTGATATTTCAAAAAATATATTTTTCTACCTTTATAATTTTTTTAATAATTCAATTTTGAATAAAATATTCATATTTCTTAAATATGAATTTTAAATGTTTCTAAAAAAAATTAATATTATATATTTAATTATATTTTCAATTTATAATAAAAGTTATTATTTATTAGGAAAATTATTATTATCTTTATAAAAAAAATATAAATTTTATTTAATTAATTCATAAGTTATATGCATTTTAATTTTTAAATTAATTAATCAATGAAAATAAATATATAAAATATATAAATAAATAGTTTGATGATAATATATAATTATTCTTTTTTCCAAAAATAATACTACATTATATCCTTAAAAAGTTAGTTAACTCTTAAATAAATTTTATAATTATAATTATATTTTTTAATATTAATAGAGTTTTATATTTATATTTTGTTAGTATTATATAATCTAATATTTAAATTTTTAAAAATATCTTTTTTATTAATTAATATTTTTGAAATATATGAATGCTGAATTTTATGATTATTTTTTTTTATTAATTGGATGCATAAATTTGTTTTTATGTTAATTTAAATTTTTTTTATAGTCATTTTATTAAAAATAAATATTCATGAAATTGAGTATTCTGATTAGTTATAAAAGAGTTTAAAAATAAATCGAATTTAAGTCTAATTTAATTATAATTTATTAATGATTCGAGCTCAATTATAAATTTTTAATAAATTTTTAATGATCTTTATCTAATTATTACACTAATCAAATTTAAATATAATTTTCAAACTTGACTTGGAGCTTAAACTTAAAAGATTAAAAAAAAAAAAGAAAAATTGAACCCAACAAACTAAAACTCGGCTGGACTCCTCTCAAATGCGGCCCTAACCATTCTCCTTATATCATGGGTGGGACTTAATTTCAAATATCTTAACTGAATACTTACTTGACGACCGGCCCAACAATGACTAATATGGCTGTTCGTGTGGTTGGATAAAATTGAGCTAGCGATTGATTGGCCCATTGCGCCATTTTAAAGCAGCTGCCCAAACCTCAAGTTCGCGAGCAAAGAATAACAATGCCAGGACTCTCGCCGGAGCTAATTGACTGGCGACCCACATATATTTCCATCGAAACCAGAAATCTCTCTCAACCCGCTAGAAATTTGACCCTCATCTTCGCCTACTGCAATGGTTTATTGGGTTAAATTCAACGGTTTGTTTGTTTTTGATGATAACGAATTTGATACAAGCGATTCACTTGTGGTCAGTGACATTAACAAGATGAATGCTGCGAGAACGCATTATTAGCGATGCAGCTCTGCGTCTTCCTAGATACTTGGCCAAGAGGTTATACCACGGTTGCAGAGCTATTTGCCAATCCTCATGTCAAAATAAAAAAGGAAGGCCAGCCAAGTACCTTTGATTATACAAAAAGGTCTCTTCTTTATTCCCCATCTTAAGTCCTTTGTTTCACTCAGTATTTATATATTGTGGGTGTTACTGCAGGACCCATAAATAAAAAAAAAAAAAAAAAAATCCTTGGCTTGACATACCATAGTGATAGGACTAATAATGTAACTCTTTGTGTAGTGTTAGGAGTAGCCCATCAGAAAAAAGGAATAGTTTTTATGCAAAACATTTTCTTTGGGAGGCGTAACTCCTACCTTATCTATTTTATTTTATATTTCATACATGACTCAAAAACTGAATTTAAAATTGAGAGTTAGGTGACACTGGCTGTTGGTCATCTTTCTAGAATATAAACGTGAAATAATTGGTTATGTATTGTATATATTTGCCAATTGCCATTACCCACTACTCGATGATTCAATAATTCACTTCATATACTTCTATATTCTTCCTCTATATGTCCCTGCAATCAATATCTCTCTTAAAGTCTGTTGTGAACACATAGCTAACAGAAATCATGATTCAAAGGATTTCATGCTTACATGGTTTGGTTCAGTCTTTACGAATTACTTCATTAATCAAGGTTAATTGCATTGGTTTTGCGGAATTATTTTCATACAAATTAATAAAAGCTACTCACCTGCTAATTAATTAAGATAAGCAATTACTCATTGCTTATGTACTTGTTTGATTGTGCTTCTATTATCCTGTGGAAATAAAAAATTTTAGAGAAAGCTATCTGTATGCTCATTTGTGTCTAACAGGCTAATTTTAATTGCATTCTTTTATCTTGTAATTGAAGTACATAACATATTGGGCGTATTAATTTCTAGTTTGGAGCATACTCTAGTTACCCATCTTCGGCTGCGTCTTCCTTGAAACAAGTGTGCGAACCATTTGCTTCCAGGTAATTAATTGCATATGACAATGCTATTCCATGTTGAAAAACAATATCATGCCAATACCTTTTACATATTCTGGCACCTGTTTTTATATATAGATAAATAAATAGATATATAATTTTTCCAATTTGGAAATTACTTTCTGATTTTGTAGATCCAAATCTACTTTCAGTGTGCCTTTGAAGTTTGAACATTAATTCATCGTCTTATAACACTTATTTTTGGGTCATCTTATGATCTTGCCTCCAGTGATGTTGAACCTGCTGAGATGGAATGGGATAATCTTGGATTTGGTCTCGTGCCAACTGACTACATGTACATGATGAAATGTTCTAGGGATGGGAATTTTGAACAAGGACAGCTTAGTCGCTATGGGAACATTGAGCTGAGCCCTTCTGCAGGAGTCTTAAATTATGGGCAGGCAATTAAGCTACACTGCATTTAATTTTTCAAAAATTTAATTAAACCAATAATTGATCCTTCTTCTCCTGTTTGAATTTTCACTTGCGAACTTGTTGATCAGGGACTGTTTGAAGGCACAAAAGCATACAGAAAAGAAGATGGACGCCTTCTTCTCTTCCGTCCTGATCAAAATGCTGTGCGCATGAGAACGGGTGCTGAGAGAATGTGCATGCCTTCTCCTTCTATTGATCAATTTGTCAATGCAGTGAAACAAACTGCTCTTGCCAACAAGCGTTGGGTAATTCATCATCTCTTGGCTTTTTCTTATTTGAAGCTATAGAGGAAACACTCTCACCATGCTCTTATTAGAGTTTATTTCATATATTTTAAGCAGGTTCCTCCTCCAGGGAAAGGGTCTTTGTATATTAGGCCATTGCTTATTGGAACTGGTCCCATATTGGGCTTGGGGCCTGCCCCTGAATACACGTTCCTTGTTTATGCATCCCCTGTTGGCAACTACTTCAAGGTAACATCTTGTCTTAAAAAAACTTGTATTGCTTCAGTTTTGTTTACACACCTAATGGCATTCTAAATACAGGAAAGCTTGGCAACCCTGAGTTTATACATTGAGGATGAGCATGATCGTGCTTCTCCTGGTGGAACTGGATGTGTGAAAACAATAAGCAATTATGCTCCAGTATGTGAATTCTGAAGCATATCATGTATCTAGTATTTCTATAGTTAAAAGGTCCTTGCCTTTGATTTAATTCGTAGGTTTTGAAACCAATGATAAGAGCAAAGCAGAGGGGATTTTCTGAAGTCTTGTACCTTGATTCTGTGAATAAGAAAAATTTGGAGGAAGTCTCCACTTGTAACATTTTCATAGTGAAGGTATCACCTAACCTGATGATAAATGTTTGTCCAACTAAAAGAATTCTATCTATAGGAAACAAAACATAACATATAAGAAAGGGACATCACATATGCATTTTTAATCTTCTCAGGGAAACACTATTTCAACTCCTGCTACAAATGGGGCTATTCTTCCAGGAATTACTCGAAAAAGCATTATGGAGATGGCTGATGATTATGGTTACAAGGTGATCGTCCTATAACTCTAGACTACACGATATGAGTTCAACCTCCTGCCATTCTGAAAATGTTCAATTCCAATATATGTCAGGTTGAGGAACAAGTAATTCCAGTCGATGAGTCGATAAATGCTGATGAAGTATTTTGCACTGGAACTGCTGTAGTTGTTGCTTCTGTTGGCAGTATTACATATCAAGATAAAAGGTAATTATAAACCAGAACACACAGTTTATTATTTTCCAATTACATGTAATCATGAGAATGTGTCACTTATATTTACCTAATTCAATAATTGTATATGCAGAATTGAATTCAAAACAGGCGCTGAAACAGTGTCACACAAATCGTATTCAACTCTTGTTGGAATTCAAATGGGTCTGATTGAGGATAAGAAGGGTTGGACTATTGAGATATGTTAAGCTAGTCTTTAGAAAATCTATGCTCTTATAATAATTCTGATTAAATAATCTGTGAAATGTCGTTTTGTGTTGGTCAAATTGCTGAATTGGTGGATAGTAATATTGGCCACCAACATGCTGTAGATGCATGTACAGAAAAACCACTTGCTTGTTACCAGAATTAAACTGTTGGTCAATATCATGTGTCTTAGAAGAAATAAATTGTCATTGGCATTAACACATTTCAACAAAAATCAAGTGCTAATTACTAGTCAATGTATGGAAGAAAACTAAACTTCGAATCCTGCTATATAAAGCAAGTGGATGTTAATGTCAAGACCCTTTTTGTTTTGGAATAAAATTCCTAGGCTTTAGTATTCTCCACCTCAATTTGTGAAAGAGCAGTTCCAAAAAGGCATGGAAAAAACTTCTCAAGATAACGATTTGGCAAGAATAAGAAGTCTACGATTAATAGTGTTTTGGATGTCATTTTCAGCTTAGACTCAACAAACAATAAATCATGTAGTAAATAAGATGTAGCTATAAAGTGTAATCTTCGTGTACATAACTTTTTATCCTAGTATATAGAAATGAGATGCGAAAAGTGTGTTTAAAGGAGCTAGTTGCCAATGAGTTAAACGGCAAAGCATCTTTGGTGAAACTTTACATGTTTTAAATAGGATTTGGAGTAGTTAGATACCCTTTTTTGCTTCATGTATTTTTATCTTATTGAATTCGTAAATACACCTAGTATAGGTAATTATTTTCTATCTCTTAATTGTAACAATTAAAAAAATAAATAAATAGTTTGTTAGGCTTCAGGTTTCTAATGGGCTGTGGCATGATGATATGGATAGTATGCAAGGTATTGTTCTTGATTACTTCAATGTGATTTTTAGCAAAGGGATTAGTTCAGCAAAGTGAGGTTTTAGAGGTTGTTAGAGAAGGTTACGGAAACGAACAATGCTTTTCTGATGGCTTTGTTCACTATAGAAGAGTTTCATATTGTTATTTCACAACAGATAAAGCTATGGGTTAGATGGTTTCAACCCAACTTTTTATCAAAAATTTTAGAGTCTTGTGGGTTCGAGTATTGTTCATTACTGCAGCAGTGGATGACCTGTAAGTTCATGCCCTCAAAATTCAATGACACTACTATTGTTTTAATTCCCAAGTGTGAAAGACCTGAGACCTATATCTTATGTAATATTCCTTAAAAGCCTATGTCTAAAGTAGTTGCTAATGGATTGAAGACAATTCTTCCTAAGATTATTTCTTTAGCTCAGTTCGCTTTTTGTTTCCGGATGATCTATCACATATAATAATGTTAGTTGATTTTGAGTTACTTCATTTCATGAGAAATAAGAGAAGGAGTAACAAGGGAGAAGTAGCGTTGAAGGTGGATATTAGTATAGCCAAAGGTGGATATCAGGTGGGCTGAGATTTTTTTGGGAGTATTCTTTTAAAGTTGGGCTTCATATGGATTGGGTAGACCTTACAATGATATTTGTTATTGAGATTTTTTGAAAAATATAGAAAAAAATAAAAAATATTTTATTTTTATTGTTAAAAAAAATTTAAAAATACTATATATTTAAAAATATTTTTTTTAAAATACTACATATCTAAAAATATTTTTTTAAAAATACGATATATACCAAATATATATTAAAAATATACTATACATGTATTAAAAAACAGTAAAAATAAAAAAAAAAAATCAACTGTAAAATTGAAAAAAAAATAAAAAATAGTATACTTATATAATATTCTCTTTATTATTTTGTGAAGTTGAATATCAGTTTTAATTCTTTTCAATTAATTCATATTCAATTGATTATATATTTTTTATTTAATTCATATTAAATTGATTATAATATTGATAAAATATAATAAATTTTTAATTTATATATATATATTTATTAAATTGTAAATATTTTTTAAAATTAATAAATTAATATTTTTTTTAATTAATAATATCGATAAGTTGTTTTACTGTATTGGAATATCAACAAAATACAGATCCCGTAAACAAATATCTGCAAGATATTGTTGTATGAGAACAACATGGCAGTAGGTAGTGGTAGTGAGTTAGAGAGAAAAGCAGTGACATGCATAAACAAATCCCAATTATCACTCCCTAAATTATTATATCAAACTATAATATTATTGCATCTCTTCAACTAGATTGACATAATTATCCTTTCATTTTTTACATTTTAAGACTTCAAACCAAAGTTTGAAATCCATTTTGCCTACCCCTTTTATTTTATTTATTATTATTAATTAAATTATACAACAAAATGTGATTTCTCCATTCCCTCAAAGCTTACTTTAATAAATTATACAATATAAGATAAATTCGGTTGCTCCTTTAAATTTTCATTATATATATATATATATATTCATGATTCAACAATAATAATAAATTAATAATTATTTATAGGATAAAGTAAATCTATGAGATTTAATAAAATTAATAAAATGGTCCATATATTTTAAAAAATATTTAATATTTAATTTTTATATTTTGAGTTCGTCAAAAGAATTGGTCACTTTATCCTTTTTTTTTTTCCAATTTTTCTGTTAAAAAAAAATAAATAAATTATATTCACAAAATGCCTCATCCTCAAATTCTAGATTTTTTCTTCATTTTCTTTTCTTTTTTTTTAGCAAGTTTTCATTTTATTATTTTCTTGCTTTGTGATTTTTTTTCTTTTTTTTTCGTTAATTAATTAATTAATTAATTATGTAAAGTTTAGTTTGTTGAAATTGAAAAGAGCAAAATTTATGATGGATGTTGTGATTGGTGTAATTGAATGGAGAATGGAGGTTTTGATGGTGGTGAAAAATGAAGATTTATGAGTTTTTAATAGAATGATAGAAAAAAAAAATTTGATAGAAAATGATGTGTATTTTAATTTTTTTTTTATAGATATTTAATGGTCAAACTGAATGGAATGATTATTTTTTTTTTATAAAATTAAAATATAGAGACTAAATAATTAATTTTTAAAAATATATAAATCATTTTATTAATTTTATCAAATTTCATAGACTAAATAGTAATTTATGAAATGTGATTAAAATTAGGAACAAAATCATAAATATGTTAAAAGGGTTTAGGCCATTTTAGAAAAAAAAAATCATTAGTTTATATAAAAATTTTCACTTAGTTTATTCGATCCGATTTTTTATATAATTTCAAGTGTTTAATTTTTATTTAATCCATTTATATAAAAAATTTTAATTTTCAATTGATACATAATTAATTTGTTGAATTCATTCTTATTAAACTTTAATATTATTTATTGAAGCAAGTATTAATAATCTGTCAAAATCTAATGATATATGATATATAAATGTAAAAATTAATTAATTTATGCTACTAGCGAAGGGATCAAGGATTAAAAAATAATAATAATAGTACAACTCCCATTGGATTCGCATCCAGTCGATGTCAATTTTATACACGAGTGCTTGATTGCCAATTTTCTCTATCAAACAACTATGCACCAACCAATCTGGAAAATTAAAGGGTACCCAATGTGTACGGGTTTTTCTAAATTATATACCATTTTCGTTTAAAAAAAATTCGCATTTTAATTAGCTCATATACTATTATATTCAAGTTATTTATTTTTTTTTAAATTCAATCAAAAGCAAATAATTTGTAATCCAACTAGTACTGTAAAAATAGATAGAAAATAAATCTATTAATTAAGTTATTTGTTGATGTTAATAGATCATTCAGTTTACTTGAAAATCATATCATTTTCTATTTAGATTTCATTTGTTTCACTGAAAATGACTCTTTTTTTCCAAAAAAAATATTTTTTTATTATTTGATTATAATATTAAAAATTCAATTTATAAGACCATAAATATATTTCAACTTATAAAATTTTTTATTTTAAAATTTAATTATTAAATATAAGAAAAAATACATAAAAAATGATAAATTATAAAGATTATTGGTGACAGCTGAGTAATCAAGTGGTCATCTATTTAATGATTCTATTCTTATGAAACTAGATTAGAGAAAGATATTGTCATGAGTGGACTTGAGTACGAGGCAATCCAAGTTAGATATTTTAAAAGAATCGAAGTGAACGGAAATTTGATTCTTAAAAAATTTAAAAATCAAAATTAAATATAAAATTTAGTTTCTAAATTTTTTAGTTTTTAAATTTTTTAAGAATCAAAATAAATTAAACAGAAAAATATATTCGAATTGAATAAAAAATTCGATCTTTTCAATTCGAAACGGTTCAAATATTTGGTTCTTTTGAGATTTAGGATTTCTCAATCACTATAAATGTTTTTTATATAAATTATGTAATGTATTAATAATATGTATAGTATAATATTTACACGTAATGTATTATGTATACAATATGTAATTATTAATATTAATTAATATTTAGTTTGGTATCGATATTTTTCAATTCAATTCACTATAATTCAGTTTATTACAATATAGATAAAAATTAGTATTGTATCAAGCTAAACTTTTCAATACATTTTTCGTCCATCACTAAATCGATTCAGTATTTCAGTTTAATCCGATATTTTTGAGTTTCATACATAATCTTAATCATGAAACCCTCCCATCGGAATAGAAAAAATTCTAAGTGGCTTCTTGTGACTTTGGAGTATACGAATCTAGTAGATTTTCTTGTTGGAATGCTTGAATTGAACTCATCTATATATTTACTTATAGTTATTATTAATAATTAGTGGATTTATAATTGTGTGTTTATATATATTTTTTTATTATAATAAATTTATCAAAAAATTTTAAAAAATAATTTTTAAAATATAAATTTTAAAAAATAACTTAAAAGTGTTCTAAATGTTAGACAAGGCATGAAACACACATAGACTTAGAATGATGCCCTAACTTCACATTAAATGCACAGTGATTTAGTAAAGCAAATGATCAAATATCCCATGTCGGGAAAGTCTCGAGAGGTCGCGTGTTTGACTTTTTGGTTTATTCATTTTAATTTATAATTTATATAATTTACTTTAGCCCCTATTTAATTTTAATTTAATTTGTAGTATTCAATATAACTAATAGTATTTCTAATAAGTATTATAAGAGCACTCGTTAAAAACTGTTAAATAGTTATAAAATAATTATGTTAAAAAATATAATAAATTAATATAAAAAAAGAGCTGAATAAAAAAAAAAAATTGATAAAATTATATTTTATTATAATTATTATAATCTAAAATGATAAATCAAAATCTCACTTTTTATTTATTTATTTTATTTTTAAATTTATTTATTTAATATTATTAAAATTTTTATTTTTTAAGATATTTAATAAAAAAATCATATAACTTATATACTTAGAGAGTGTTTGGATGGGAAGCTAAACGCTATAAACTGCGTTTTAGGTGGAAATTAAGGAATTTTATGATTTTTAAAGTGTTTGGGTAAAGAAAAGAAACTATATTATTTTTAGAATTTAACGTAAATTTTAAAAGCTGAGATGAGGAGCTTTATAATTAATGCTCGTTTTTAATAAAACTAATTATTTTAATAAAACACTTATTTTTATCCAAACCTCCTTAATAGTTAGATTATATCTAGCGGAAAAAAAAAATCAAGAAATAACGCAGTACAGCTAATGCAAAAAAGTTGACCAGAAATTGCTACATATATAGTTTAACCACCGAAGTTTCCTTGTTCATTGCACGTAACCATACCTTATTTGTCGATATACAGGTCTGGTCCTCTCTAAATTTCTTCTTTAGTGCCAACATTTTGTCTTTCTGTCCATGGATTTTAAACCACATTTTCCAGGTACATTTTCTACTGTCTTTACTGTGGAGAACTTCTTCTTGTCTTTGCTAAACTCCCTACTATGCACGTCCTTTTCACCCTTATAACCAAGTCAAGCAGTCCCTTTAGCACACCAACGTTCACCAAAAATTTATATATATACCATTCCAAAATTATCTGTTCTTGAATCAACTGGAGAGAAAGATCTAATTAGATATGTTTTGACCGAATCAATAATATAAAAAACAAAAAACTTTAAACCCCTTTAAATATCTTTAATTGTTTACTTGCACAATTCAAATGATGGACATAAAGATAAAATTAGTAATTTATTTTATCTTAGTTCTAACAAAAAGTCATTTGTCTTTTTCTTGTTCTTCAGCTCTTTAAATTTCACAATTTGATAAATTCGGTAAATTTAATTTCTTTTATTTTAATTTATTATGTTTTATATTATTAATATAATAAATTTTCATAATTTGCAATTATTTATTCTTACAAGTAATAGTATATAAATTATTGTGTGATTTAGGTAAGATTCATTGAAACTGATAATTTTATATTCAACTCAAAATAATGTTGCATCATAATTATATATTTTAATTTGATTGCTGAATTTTCCTTTTGACTATTTACTAGTTATATTACAAAAGAAATTGCTGAAAAATGTAATATCAATTACATTTGCTGTTATGAAAATTTTCAAAATAAAATTTTTAAAATCAATAATTGATGGAGCCCCTAACAGTAAGATTTTTAAAGTTTAATTAAACGAATAAAGTTAGTTGTCATAAGTAAAACATTATATATTACCTTTCAACAGTTAAATCAAACAACCACATATTAATTATAATAAAATCCTTTTTAATTTAATAGTTATAGTCAGTGTTAGTCGTTAATAATTAAAGAATTAAATATTAACAGTTATAAATTTTAATATTTAATATTTCATTTATAATTTTAAACAATTAACAACTGAATTTGATAACATTATTACTTTAACTGTTGAATTTATTAAATATTTCATATATACTAATTGTTAAAAGTTCAAATACCAAATACTAATTTTCAATTGCTTATCTAAATGGATCTTAAAGGCTTGATCCTCCTTTAGGCTTTTAATTAACCACTTTAAAAGGAAAAAAAAAAAAAACATTCATCTGAATAATGTACAAATCTTGATATCATACAAATATATTGCTTATGCTACATTCCACTAATCATTGGAACAATGCCCACAAATAGATTTGTTCAATTTCATCAACTACTCTAACAACCGTTTAAGTAACGTTATTCCGCTATTAATTTATTATATTTAAGTTAAAAGTTGGGATTTTCAGTAATAATTTTTTAGTGGCGGTACCACTTGGAGATTAGAGGGTACAAGGGGGCAATGGTCCCAAGCCCCTTAAATTTGTATCTTATCATATATATATATGTTTTTAAAGAAAGAAATATAGATGTAATTAACAAGTTTTGTTTTTTCAGGAAGTAATTTAAAAAGGGTTAGTCAATTATTAGTCAATAAGATTAATTGTAAATTTGCGCACTTTACATTCTCTCTGTGGTTATGCATCAAATTTGAATCTATATTAATTATATATAGGATAAATTATTTTTTTTTATGGGAAATTAATTAAATTTCATTACTCAGAAGAGGAAAAGGAATAGTCCCACCTTGTATAATCTAACAGAATAGAAGGAAATTGAGAAAATCACATAGTAGCTTGTATTGGCCTAGTTGGCCAATGAACTAAGCAATGGACAGTTTGATTAGCTTTCCTTTTAACCTGAACCCAGTTACATAACAGAAAACTCTCACCCAACTCCCTAATGTCTCCAAGCAGCTGTCCAAGATTGTTAACAATAATAGAATTCGAAAGCAGCTTGTTAATCACCAACAGCGAGTCAGACTCCACAACGATCGATGGCATTCCCATATCCTTGGCCAACTCGATACCACAAATAATAGCCAAGGCCTCGCCATCTTCAACCTCATGGACTTGTGGCAAGAATTTGGCAATACAGGCAACAACCTGACCTGCTTCCCCACGGATCACAGCCCCCAAACCTTTACCAGACCCCATAACCACACCAGCATCTGTATGTTAGATTTTACTCACCCAAGATATACATACATAAATTGAAATCACAAATAATACCATAAATAAAAAATTTAAAGTGATTTAGATGCACCACATATAACAAACATGTTAATCAAATAGAACAAAAATAAAATAAAAATCAACCATGCACATGTGTCCGTGAAATAATCATATTCATCATTTCTTAATATATAAGCTCTTAATTGGTAGAAATTACGTATCACAGTAGTTAAAAAAGAGATGTCATAGCCTTTATTTATATAGCAATTTAATTAAGACTTTTATGATCCATTATTAAAAATGATCACCTGGAATATTATATGATCCATTATTAAAAATGATCATAGGCGAGCATTCCTCTCATTCCAAATAGCCCAGCACCACATGAGAAATAATGCAAACTCCTCACCTGGAAAATTTGTCATTATAAAATCAAACTAGCAACACACAATATTAAAAAGTAATGAGCAAGCACCAGCAAACTGGGAACGCTGTCATACATCCCGTACCTACGGACATTCAAACAGAGCATGAAGACCATTTTCTATAAGACCACAAGAGAAGCAAACAGGATCAATTTCACCAATTAAACCATGTAGTTTGACTCTGTTAGTCCATGTAGTCCTTTCATCCATTTCTTTCACCTTTTCCGTTAAAAAAATAAAAAAATAAAAAAATAAAAAATAATTTTGGAATATCAAAACACCCTGCACCTACAATCACCATCAAATAAAATATCCTCACTTTCCCATATATCCCTTTCACTAGGTTACCTTGGAGAATTTTAAATATCCTCACATTTGTTCGTTGTTTGAGTTCGTGCGAGAGAGCCTCTATTTCCTAGCGCTTTTATCTTCTAAAAAAAATCCTGTTTTAATCTTCCAAAATTCAAATTCCTCGTTATTCCAACTCCTATGTAATCAGCCTAAGTAATTTGTATCCATGGTCATTCAATAATAAGCCAAATTCTAATATGATTATATACTTAATTTTTTCATTATTAAATTTATTAAATAAATTAAAAAGTTATACTGCAATTTTTAGGAGAAATTTCGGTCTGATTTATTGATGTGGCCATCAAGCAACCCAAAAGATACTAACTCACTAAAAAAGTATCATATAAATAATGTCACATCAATCTAATCTATAATCACTAAACTATAGGGCAAATTTTAGTATGGTCACGTATGTATTTTTTTTTACTACTATAGTCATTAAATAAACTTAATAATTCTATTATAATTTTTTGGTCAATTTCCAATGAATATCCTAAGAGCACTTATTAAGAATAATTATTTTAGATAAAATATAATTATAAAATAATTATATTAGAAAAATATAAATAAATTAATATAAAAATAAATTGGATGAGGAAAAAGAAAAAATTTTGATACAGTTGTATTTCGGTATAATCGCTAACATTTTAAATGATAGGTCAAAATATCTATTTTTTATTCATTTATTTTATTTTTAAATTTATTTATTTAATATTATCAAAATTTTTAATTTTTAAGAACACTCATTAAAAAACGGTTAACAAAATTAAAAATTTTTTTTAATTAAAAATTAAAAATTTATTTTAATTTTATTAAATAATATTTTTATCGTTAATAAGTGATCAAAAGTTACATGTAAGGGTTCTACGTTTGTAAAGAAGAAATAATATAAAAAGAAATAGCAAGTAATTAATATATCAGTCTCATTAGTCAAATACATTCCAGCTCATAAATTTTATCTTTATTTCATTCTATAAAAAATAACGAGACATGATAAATTTTTGTATTTTTTATATTTAATTTATAATAAATTAAAATCAAATAATAATAATTTATTTTTATATATAATTGTGAATTTTAATTTTTTTTAGTATTAGGAGGATGAATTAAATCTGAATATATTCTTCACGTGATTATATACTTTATTATTTAATTATATTTTGGTGTGTTATAAATTTTAATTAAAAGATAAATTGACTAATTTTCATGTTTGAATTTTCAAATTATTTAAATTGACCTAAAAATTATAATAGAAGTATTAAGTTTGTTTAGTGAATATAATAATGAATACGTATGTGTACATTTTAGAATTTAACCTATAATTTAGTAATTATGAGATAAACTGATGTGACACTTTTTTAATGAATCAACGTCTAATTGGGATACTTGCCAGCCACGTCAGGAAATTCATTTGGAATTTCACCTGAAAACTGTAATATAATTATTTAATTTATTTAGTGACTTCAATAATGAAAAAATTATGTGTGTGACCATATTATAATTTGGTTTATAATTCAATGACAATGGGTATAAATTACCCTAATCAGACCATCAAAAGATACAAAATTCCAAAAAATATGGATTATTATTTGTAAATTCCTTCCAAGATTCATATCCATATCACTAAAATAAAATAAAATAAAAATAAAAATAATACCAAAATAAAATAAAATAAGAAACAAAAACAAAATTAAAAATTTTCCACTAAAAATACCATAACTCGTCTACCATCGATTGGAGTACTGCCACTATCAGTAAATAATTTTTCGTTGATTTCGTCTCCAAAGCTTCCATCTCCCATTGCAAAATCACTAAGGCTAAGTTCCTAGAGAGGCAAGAACATCAAATCTAAGAGCCTTCTCCAGTCAAGTCTCCACCAATTAGACCTCACTGGTGGGCATAAAAAAATCCTCTTGTTGATCGCTGCGACTTTGATGAGGCACCTGCATTCTCCATCGATAAGAACCAGCAGCCAAATATCAACTGATAATAGCACACTTTTTGCCCTCGAGTTCGCCTCTGTTGCCATTCCGTTGACCAATATTTTTCACCGGCTACTTTCAATGGTGCTTGGTCATTCGCTACCAATCTCAACTAGCTCGTGGTCTATATCCTCCTGGTCAGCAGGGGCGAACGCAGGACTCTTAGGAAGGGCACTGTTCACATTCAGCAGCGGACATAAAAAGTTCACAACAAATTTAAGAAAGGACATTATAATAATGAAATAAATTTATTTAAAAAATATAAAAATAATAAAAGTATTAAACATATACTTTAATTAGAAATAATTAAAAATTATTATAATATCATTAAAAAAGAAAAAATGAGGGAAATTGGGAAAAAATAAAGAAAATTGAAAGAGAATAAAGGAAAATTAAAAAGAAAATGAAGGAAAAAGAAAGAAAGTGAAGGAAAATGGAATAAAATAGTATTTTTTCAAGGACTGAAAAAATAATTTTTAAAATAGAAGGACCATTTTATTAATTTTATTAAATTTCAGAGATTAAATTATAATTTAATAAAAATTCTCAAAAATTAAGGGGGCATGTGCCCTCTTGACTATACATGCATCCGCCTCTACTAGTGAGTTATGATTTCAATTCTTCAATTCTTTCTTTTTTCAATTTATCCTTAGCTTTTTTTTTTTTTTTTTTTTTTTTATGTGCTTCGTGTTGGCCCTATATGGCAATAACTCTAGGGGGTGAATAAGGTTTTCAAACTCTAATGCAATTCTCACCTTATATGCAATATATTGACAAATAGAATGCAAATATATTAAAAATAAAGTAAGGGATAGATAATTTTTGGCCTATTTTTTTTTATAGTTATTCAGAGCACAATGTCTCTCCTACATCCATGATTTGAGGCACCATTAGTTAACAGGGATTGCACCAAATGCTTATAATAGTTGACCGAAATTTTGCCTGCAACAGTTTTTCGAGATTTCGCCCACAATAGTTTTTCGAGATTTCGCTCAACTCAAGTATTATAACCAAAGTAATGATAGTTTTAGTCTTCTCAAGACTTTACAATTAAACTCACAAGTTAGTATAATGAAAGAATTAAGCTCACTAGCTATTTACAACAAGAACACTTAAGAATGTTAACTAAGAGCAATATGTTTTAAAAACAGAGTATGATGATCTAAGATAAATATTTTTTTTCTTAGCACCTCAATCACTTGAAATCCATAATTTTTTTCATGTATAATACTCCCTTAAATAGTCTAGCTCTTGGGACTTCAAAATATGACCATTATGATTGAAAATCAGCTTTTTCATATTTCTAATGGCTAGTTTTTCATGACTGTTTACGGCCTTGAAAAATCTTCATGGGCATAAAAGTTCTTTCTACTTAAATGCACAAAATTGGTCATTTCATGCTTTACTGGCATTATTTGGTTTCACAGGTATTTTTCAACTCAACGATACTTCAGAAGAATGCCCATAACTCCTTCCACAGAGCTCTGATTAACATGACACTTTTGAGTTGGAAACTAGACTTTCTCATCTTTCCAACCATACCAGTTTTGTAGTCTAATTCTATTTATGCAAGTTTTAGCAATCATTTGAACTTGACGATATAGCAGAGCACCACTGCAAGTTTTTTTTTCATCTAAGCAACCCTTTGGTAGATCTTTAATATATTTTGTTGTAGATCTTCATTTGACTTGATTCTTATTACATTGGAAATATAATTTCTTCCCCTTTCCATCCATATATGGATCATCATCTGAATCAATCTACATAAAGTGCAGAGTGTGATTGAACTTGTTGATTCATTGGATGTGTTAAACCTATGATTTGACAATGATAATGATTTCTCATGCCTTAATCAACTCAAACAAATTTGTTAGCATAATTAACATATTAATATGTTTTGTTATCATTTGTTATCATTAAAATCAACATCAAATATAATATGGTTCAACACTTCTTTTTTTTCTCCCTTTTGATTTTTGTTTTCTGAACTTCTTTTCCGACTTCCTTTATGGATTTCAAATCTCTTTAATTAATTTCATATAAAGATATTGAGATTTCAACAAAATCATGAAACTAATTTAAGAATTTGAATTGAGATTTTAAAATATTGGGATCCTATGACTGAAAATCAAAATGGCCAAGAGTCCAAATTTGTTTTCATTTTTCTTTGAACTTGGAAATGCAGGAATAGGCAAAAAATGGATTAAAAATAAAGAATTCACAGAGAAATATACTATCATGTGTGATTTTGGCTTAAGGAACCAAGATTCCATTAAAGAACCATAAGGAATTTAGAAGAACCAAGAGGAATTAAGAGGAATTTTGGCCAATTTATCAAGGAAAAGTAAGAATGAAAATTTTAGAAATAATTATTTGTGTTTTGGGGCTACTTGGATTATGGTTCCTCAGTAAAATCTGTCTCTTGAGTCTGACAACTGGAAAACCACTAAGGAACGTATATATCTACTAAGATTTTTTGAGGAATTTTTGAATCTTGAAAGATGCAGGCTTGAGAATTCAAATGAAACCTCGGTATAATGCTTTTATTATGACATTTTTTTATTATTTTTAAAATATGAACTGGAGAAATGACTAAATTTAAAAATTATGTTTACTACTTGTGCATTATGAGCTTCCTTTGTTGAATTTCTCTTGCACATATACTATCACTTATTTCTTTTCATCAACCACCTCAAATCATCCAGAAGAGATAAAAAGTGCCATTTTGATTGGTCCCACAACAAATCATCACCCTCGACTTTTGTACCTTTATATCACACATTTGAGCTATTGTATGAGTCCTTTTTCCAAAGCTGGCAGGGAAATCTCCTGCATACTAACTTTGTTGTGCTTTGACCTTGATTCTTCTCTTCAGTTGAGCCAAGTATTTAATCCACTATTCTTAATACTTGATTAGTCTTGTATTGTATATTAAAATTTATTTTCACAAGGCTTTTGGGATGATTTTATTTATTTATTTGTTCTCTTATAGAGAATGTGAGTTCTCCTTATTTTCCAACACCATCAGACCATCTTCTTTGTTCCTTTTCACTAGCAAAGATGGAGGTAGTAACTGAGATTTTATTAAGCTTCCCTTTTCCTTAGGTACTGCATGAATCATTTTCTTCCCTTAATCTTGCTGGAACCTATGTCTACACAAGTGCTTTTTCTAAAAACAAAAATTATTAAAGTGGCATGAGGCCTATTTTAAAGGAACAAATATATATATATATATATATATATATATATATCTTGTACCACCTTTAGGAAAAGCCCAACAAATAACTGAAGGGCAATTCCAAGAACTAGGGTTGCATCAATTTGGTTTGGTTGGTTTGAAAAGTTTTTATCAAACCTAACCAATTTTTTCGGCTTGAAAAATTCTCAAATCATCATTACAGCTAATTGATTTAGTTTGGTCACTTTCGATTTGTCGGTTTTAAATTAAAGATATTTTTTATAAACCATTATTATTTTATTATAAATATAGGGAAAAACACCGACAATGTGTCAGTGACAACATACAACACAAAATTTATCTATTTCATTAATTAATACACCAAACATATTTAGTTGTAATAAAAGTAAAAAAGAAATATAAATATATATAAAACATTGATTCGGTTCGGTTTGAAATCGAGAAAAAGTTTAAATCTCAAATCAAACCAAATCTTCACTTTGCTCTAATTTTCAAACTAAAACTAAATTAAACAGCTATGAAACAATCAATTTCAATTTGATTTGATAAGTTTGATTCAATTTATTTAGTTTGGTCGATTTGGCTTTTGCCCTTACTAAAAACTGGGGTACTCTGGACTGTAACACCTGTCATTTTCATATGTCATTTGCAAATACATATGTGTATATATAATTTTTAAATTTCATTAGTTGAATTAAATTATCCTGCAATAAGTATGATTTGTTAGTCCCTTTGGCAACCAAGAGGGGGGGTGAATTGGTTGTCTTTAAAAATAATAACCAATTAAAAATTTGATGAAGGAAGAGAAGAAGAAAAAATAACACAGAGATTTATAGTGGTTCGGCCAAAACAAGCCCACGTCCACTCCTCAAGGTCACACTTGAGTATTCCACTACCTTTGATCCTTTTGCAGGTTCAAGATCAAACCTAAGTGTTTTGGTTCACACTTTAACCTTTTACAATGTGTTTTTCTCAAACTAGGTTCACACAAAACCTTTTACAATAAATGCAAGTCTAAC
>CANXYC010700307.1:0-10691 GCA_948193065.1 Aleurites moluccanus
ACTGTCTCTTACGAAACAAAACACGTCTATTTATAGGCTAAAAGAAGAATAAAACCCTAATGGGATAGAAGGCTTCGGTCCAAAATATGACAAAATAAAATAGTACACAAATAAGCAAAAGAATGCGCTAAAAACTTCAGAGGCTCCGTTCGGGCTTTAAATGGCCGAATTTGGGGTCAAAACTGGATCGTGCTAAGTTCCCCGAGCATTGTTCTAGATCTCTAAATGAACTTTGAAACAAGTATGTCATGACCCAATTTCCCGAGCCGCAACGATCCTAGGGCACAGGAGATGCCAATGGCGACCGGCACTCGTAGAACCCAATATCAGTCACATCATCTATAACTTCAATATATTATTCATATTCATTAATGATCAATTATTCTATTAACCTACCATACATTCTGAAATAGCTGTAACATCAATTATCACAATACTATATTAACACATATTATCATCCATATCATAATACCATCATCAGATACATGTTCATTTCCTAGCTAACTCGTACATACCTATGGAGCAGCTAGATCATGAATTCCAAAATAAATGTTATACAAAATAAAGTGTATACATATACATCTGAAAGTCTGCAGCAGAATCCTCAGAGAAATAGAAGTCTGGATTCTGCAACTCTAATCCTCTCTTGAAAGGGGTAAATAATAAATGGGTGAGTATAGATGATACTCAATGAATTCACATGCATTGCAATAAATAATAGGTATCATATGAACAAAGGTGTCAATCAATGAAGTGTCATTGTACCGAATAAATGTCATGGTACAGTAAAGCCAAGTAACATCATATAGGTTCGGTAATATATATGGAAAGATAGATACTGGGATGGACTGTATGAAAAGAAATCATACAATCTCCAAACAATCAAATCATTGGACCATGTAAGTCACTAGTTCATCCATATCAGGGCAAATAAGCAAAAGGCTGATCAGGTCCTATGGCCAGGACCATAACCCCTCCTAGCTAGGGTACAAATATACAATGTGCACAAGGTCAACAGTATTTCCCCACTCCCCTGTCGAATCGAAAGTTCTGCCATAACCATATCAAGGTCAATAACGAGGGATACCATAAGCAACAATGGCATCCAGATTAAATCAATCAATCAATTAGTTCAGTTTCAATCAATATATTATCCATTATCAATAATGGCCATGCCATATACAATATAGAATTATCAATTAAGGGTTAGATATTAAGGATATTTCATAGAACAAAAGTGAGGTTCGGTAATTAAAATGGTTTATCAATTAAAGGTTTGGTATTAAGGACAATTCATAAGGCAAAATAAGGTTCGGTGATTGAAATAGTAAATATCAATAAATTTACTATTTAAGCAATTTGATATGTCAAATGATGCATGTAGAACTCACCTAAGCCTTCCAATAGCAAAAGCAAAAGCCAATTGCACGAATTCCTCAAAATCCCCAATTTTTGGCTACTTTGACAATTCAAATTTCACAATCTACAATCCCACATCAAATTAATCATCAATTAGTTGTTCAATTACATCTAATTGACTAATTCTATCATCAATTTATAAAACCCATCAGTAATTTATCAAATCATATGTTAAAGTTCCAAATAAATCCTCAAATTTAGGGATTTCCGTAATTTAATATTAATCTAGGTAAATTAATACTAAACCTATTTATTTCAACCTAAATAATATCTATTTAATTAATTAAAGCAAACATATAAACCCTTACCTCAAATGGGTTAAAATGGCAAAAATTTATCCTTTAATGCCTCTTGAAATTTCCAACTCCTTTTCACTAGCTAGGGACGAAAAAGAGATGAGCACTGAATATATGTATGATTTCCACAAAATTTTCTCCAGAAATTTTGATGGAGAAATCGTGAAATCGAAGAAGAAGAAGAAGAATAGTATTTGAACTTCCTTTGGAGAAAAGACAAACACAGAGAAACAGAGAAGAAATAAAATTATAAGTTATTGTGTTTTAATTCTTTAGTTACTGCCTCTTTAAATAGGCTACTGCCTTAGTAACTTTCTGCCTCGCCAATTCCGTTCTGCTATTCTAGCTCGCAAATGGCAACTCACAATTGCCAGCTTGCCAATCCCAGCTCACCAAAGTCTCTTCGCATTGCCGGCCTGAATTGCCAGTTCGCCAAACCCAGCTCGCCATGCTTCTTCGCATTGCTGACTCGCAAATGCCAGTTTGCCAAACCCAGCTCTCCAATGCCTCTTCGCATTGCCGACTCACATTTTCACTTTGCCTCTGCCGGTTCACAGTGCTACTTCGCATTGTCGGCTCGCCATTACCACCTCGCATACTCGTAATACCTCTTCGCATATGCCACTTCGCATCTGCCGGCTCGCAATTGCAACTTCGCCTATGCCGACTCGCAATCCCAGTTCACATATGTCAGCCCGCATTTCCAACTCGCACTTCCCTCTTTGCATTTCCAGCTCAGTATTACCTCTTCGTAAGGCTAGCTCAGTATTGCCTCTTCACAAGGCCAGCTCGCCAATGCCAGCTGGAAAACTACTTAACCCAATTAGTAAAAATGCTACAGACATTCTAACTCTTCAATTCTTTTGGCACTTAGAATATATATACAATTGAAGAATTCAACATATCAATCAATATTATACAAAAGAATATTTTCCATTCTCATTTACTAACATCATCGAATTAATTAAGTAAGTAAAAATTTATACTTATTGCATAATCAATTAATTAGGCCAATTCCATTTAAAATCATATACGCACATATATATACAAAAATTGTATATAAAAATGGTAGGTGTTACAAAGTACTCATGGGCCCCGTGGCTCATCCTGTGCTGAAAGTTATGGCCTTTTACAAGTGACTTGCGTGAAAGGCCCTATCTTGCTTCACTAAAAACTATAAAGCCCACTCCTCTATCTACTGGCCCACATCATTCCCCCGCTGGAATTGGCAGCTACCTCGTCATTAGATGAGTCACCGTGAAAAGGAATCAAGTGCTTGACGTTAAACACATTGGTGGTGCGAATGGGACTAGGCAGCTTGAGTTGGTAGGCATTAGGATTAATCTTCTCAATAATCTCCACAGGACCAATCTTCTTAGCAGATAGCTTATTGTAGTTCCCAATTGAGAAGCGCTCTTTAGTTAGAGCAGCCCAGACAAAATCACCTACCTCAAACTCTGTATGCCAACGCTTCTTATCTGTATATAGCTTATACTTAGAATTGGCTGTATTGACGCTGTCATAAACTGTCTTGTGGACCTCCTATAACTTATGCGCAAAATCTACAGCTTTCATATAGAGCTTGGTGTTGCTGGGCAAAAGCATCAAATCTAGTGGTCCATGGGGCTGTGTAGAATAAACCACCTTAAATGGGCTGAATCCAGTACTATGATTCACAGAATGGTTATGAGCAAATTCTGCCTGGCATAGCTTTTGATCCCACCCTTTGATATGTTCTCCAACCAAACACCACAATAAATTTCCAAGGGATCTGTTGACAACCTCTGTCTGCCCATCGGTTTAAGGGTGATAAGTACTACTGATATTGAGCTGTGTGTCGACCATCTTCCACAGGCTACTCCAAAAATGGCTAAGGAACCATGTATCCCTGTCAGAAACAATGGTTTTAGGCAACACATATAGATAGAACACCTCTCGAAAGAATAATTGGGTAACATGAACAACATCTGTAGTCTTTTTGCATGGAATAAAATGAACCATCTTAGAAAAATGATCAACAACAACAAAGATGGAATCATTACCTCGTTGGGTTCGTGGCAATCCCAACACAAAATCCATGCTAATATCAACCCACAGTTGTGAAGGGACTGGAAGTGGCATATACAATTAGCATTGGTAGCAGCCCCTTTGGAAACTTGGCACACCTTACATCTCTGCACATATTTCTCCACCTCTTTGTGAATGCTAGGCCAATAATAGGAAGCCTGAACCAGCTACAATGTTCTATCCCTACCAACATGCCCTTCCCCATGTAGTTCTTGAATAATTTGCAATCGCATGCTACAGTCAGGAATATATAATTGATTGTCCTTGAACAGAAATCCATCATAGACGAGAAAGTCTGTTTTCTTTCCAGCCTGCACATCTTGTAAAACTGCAGAAAAATAAGGGTCAATTTCAAGTAAGTCATGGAAAGAGTCAAGACCAGGAACTTGAACTCTCATGGACACCCGCAAACTGGTTTTGCGACTCAAGGCATCTGCAACCCGATTTGTGACCCCAGCCTTGTACTTCACCACATAGGTAAACCGCTCCAAATATGCAACCTAGGGTGCATGTCTAGAAGACACCTTATCCTGCTTCTGTAAATGTCTTAAGGCATCATGATCAATATAAAGAACAAACTCTCTATGGAACAGGTAATGGCTCCAATGCTTCACAGCCTGCAGAACGGCATAAAACTCCACATCATAAGTGTTGTAATTTAGTTTAGCACCAGATAGTTTCTCACTGAAGTACGCCACAGGTCTGCCATTCTGACTTAGAACAACTCCAATGCTAACCTTAGAAGCATCTATGTATAGATCAAAAGGTAGTGAGAAATCTAGCAACACCAGAATTGGTGCAGTAGTTAGGCGTTCCTTGATCATTTGGAGGGTCGTCTCAGCTTTGGCAGTCCATTCAAACTGTCTAACATTTATCCAATCTATGATTGGAGCCATGATACTACTAAATTGAAGGATGAAGCGCCTGTAAAAAGAAGCAAGACCATGAAAGCTCCGAACTTCAGTGATGGTCTTTGGAGTAGGCCATTGCCTTACCGCTTCTATTTTTGAGTCATAAACCTGCAAGCCATCTCTTGAAACCATATATCCCAAAAAAAGAACCTTGGAAGACATAAAAACACACTTCTTTGTCGCTGTATAAAATTTCTCCCTGCAAAGAACACTCAAAACTGCCCGAATATGCTACATGTGATCTTCTGGATTAGCACTAAAAATTAAAATGTCATCAAAGTGTACAACGACAAAACTACCAATGAACGACCTCAACAATTGATTCATTACATACATAAAAGTTCTAAGGGTATTAGACAGTCCAAAGGGCATTACCAACCACTCGTACAGCCCCTCACATTTTTTGAAAGTTGTTTTCCATTTATCTCCAGGCCGAATTCGAATCTGATGGTACCCACTCTTCAGATCCAGTTTGGTAAATATAGTTGCACCACTAATCTGATCAAGCAAATCATCCAAACGTGGAATAGGAAATCTATACCTCACTGTAATCTTATTAATGTCTCTGCTATCCACACACATCCTCTAAGAACCATCTTTCTTGGGCACCAATAGGGTTGGAACTGCACAAGGACTCATGCTCTCTCTGACGTGGACCTTAGCTAAAAACTCTTCAACTTGCCTATGCAACTCATCATGCTCTCTGGGGCTCATTCTGTAGTGGGGCCTATTAGGCAGGGCTGCTCCTAGCTCTAAATCAATGTGATGTTGTATATCACACAAAGGAGGTAATCCATCGGGCAAATCCTCAGGGAACACATCACTAAATTTAGCAAGTATAAGAGCCACCTCGTTTGGAATCCTTGCCGACTCTGTAATCTCTTTTCTAATCAACACAAAAACTATTTATGCACTCTGCATCTCCTTATCAAATTGTACCAATGACAATAGATTAGTACTTATCACTACAGGTAGGGTTTTAGCCATTGTTGGCTTACTAGGCACCAACACAATCTTGACAACCCCAAATACAATGATGTATGTATTGGCCCGCCCATCATGATTCATGCTTTTATCATACTGCCATGGCCGCCCTAATAATAAATGGCATGCATCCATAGTTATCACATCACACCACACAACATCTTTATAACGTGCACCAATAGAAAATGTGACTAAAGATCGTTTAGACACTGTTGCCTCACCACCCTTCTTAAGCCATGAAAGCTTGTACGAAGTTGGATGTTGTTCTGTATTGATATCTAATTTCCTCACTGCCTCCTCAGAAATAAAATTGTTGCAGCTCCCCGTATCAATGACAAAATGACAGACCCTGACTAGAATGGTGCAAGTAGATTGAAAAATATTTTTACGTAACCAATCATCTTTGTCTGCAGACTTAGGAGTTAAACAAGACCTCCTCACAACTAGGGCAGTTCCCACATCTCCCCCTAGAAACTCTTCATCTAAAGGCTTATCATCATACACTGGCAGTCCTTCAAAAGCATTATGTTCTTCCTCATAGTTATCATTCTCAGTAAACAATAATTTTTTCCCAGGCTTCTTACATTCAGATTGCCTATGACCCACTTTCCCACATGCAAAACACTTAATACCACTGCTACTACTGGCTCCCCTATTAAACTGATTAGCACTCCCAGTAGTCTTAGTTACATTTCCACCTACATGATTCACCATAGGATTTCCAACAGAATTATTACTAGTGAGATTTAAGGAATTACCAAAACTACTTGTTCGACGAGCCTGTTGCTTCTCGACCATAAAAGCCCTCTGGTGTGCAACCGAAATAGAGACAACATCAAACATATTGACGGTGTCTTGAATCTGAGTCTGCAATCCTCCAATATACTGAGCCACCAACTGATCTTCTGTTTCATGAATCTCATTCCTGGCAATTAGTTGGTAAAATTTAGTGGTATAATCATCCGCTGATTTGGTTCCCTGCCTCATATTCTGTCACCACTGGTATATTATTCTCTGAAAATTATTAGGCAGGAACGTAGTCCGCAGGTGCTTCTTCATCTTCTCCCAGGAGGTTATCTTCAGTTTTCCCATCCTCTCACGTGATAGTTTTGCTTGCTGCCACCGGACCGACGCTAGACCTCATAGTCTGGTTGCTATTAAGTGAACACATTTGTTTTCAGGCACTCCTTTAAATTCGAACACCGCCTCCACCGTAGCTAGCCAATCCAAAAATTTCTCAGGTGCAAGGCTACCATGAAACTCAGGAATTTCAGTTCGCATCCCAGCCTCCCAATGCCGCCTATCATTGTCTTCCTCAACAGGTCTATGACGCCTGCGAGGTGCCTCATCAACGTACTCCTCTTCTATACTTAAATCATCCTCATTACTGCCTAGATCACCACGACGATTCTGTTGATGATTTCACTGCCCCTGATTGGCCCTAAGATGGGTCTCCATCAAGGCATCCATTTTGTCAATAATCTACCCTAACATCTATTCAAATCATTCCTCCATTCGCACTACCCTTTGTTCTAGGTCACGCTCGTTCCCCTCATCAGGACGTTACTACTGTTATCATTGTGGAGGCATGGCTTTTTAAAATGCAAGATCTGATACCAACTGATGCAACAAAAAATATCAATGGAAAACAAAATAATATTATAATCCATTGATTTGCACACGAATATCAAAAAGTAATCTTTTATAACCTGTTGATTTTAGAAATACCAGGAAATAGGCATCAACTTCGTGTTTTATAGGAAAATCGAAACTGGAAGAAAAGTAGGGTTTTTTTTTATTATTTGGAAAACTGTCTCTTACAAAACAAAACATGCCTATTTTTAGGCTAAAAAAAGAGTAAAACCCTAGTGGGCTAAAATACTTTGGCCCAAAATATGACAAAATAAAACAGTACACAAATAAGAAAAAAAATGCACTAAAAACTTCAGAGGCTCCGTTCGGGCTTTAAACGGATGAATTTGGGGTCAAAACTAGGTCGTGCTAGGTTCCTCAAGCATTTTTCTAGATCTCTGAATGAACTTTGAAACAAGTATTCATGGGCCCCGTGGCTCATCCTGTGCTGAAAGTTCTGGCCTTTTAAAAGGGACCTGCACGAAAGGCCCTATCTTGCTTCTCCAACAACTGCAAAGCCCGCTCCTCTATCTGCTGGCCCGCATCAAAAATAACTAAGGACTTAAGTTGCCATTTAATTAGGGAACCTATTAGGTCACACGCATAGAAGTGTTTCAAATAATAAGTGAAAGAGAAAATTAAATTATGATTAAATGAGATTTAATTCATATATTTAATTATGGGGTTTTTTGCAATAATTTAATATAATTTAATTAATTATCTTGTTTAATTATTTACATAAGATTTATTTAATTAAATTAGGACTATTGGATTGTGTTAATATTAGGATCAATAAGTCCAAGGTCAAAGGGGTGTGTTTGACCTTTCAATAATAGCATTATTGTCATTAGGTTTATTATTTTAATCTAAGCCATTAGATTAAAACCTAATTAATTAAGGGCCATATAAATATGATGAGATCATAATTAAATCAAACCCTAAGTCATAAATCACATCCCTTGGCCGAAAATATTGAAAGGAAAATCAAGAAAGAATTCGGCCACCATTCCTTCTCCATCCAAACCGAAAATCCTAAGGCTTGCAAATAAGGATTTTTGGCACCTCTTTCCTAAAAGCTTTTTGTTTGATCTCCGCGTGGATTACTAGTCAGGATTTCCTCATCTTGTGGGAAAGATAGTGGTTTGCTACAACCCTTTCTTGGTGATCAAGTGAAGAAAAGGTTTCCCAACACAAAGGTAAAGATCTTGATCTTTTAATTAATCTTCAATTTTAATCAACATAGAGATCTTGGTTTGGGATTTTTTTTTTGTTTTTTTGTTGCACCTAACGGCCTAAATCCCAACAATATAATGTTCTTTTGTTAAGGATAATGATCCTATATGTGTTTGCTTGCCTAAATAGCTCAATTGAGTTAGAGTTACAGAAATTGAACCTTATTGATTTTCTTGGTTATTTGATATTTTATTTGTTATCTTTAGCCTATTCTAATGTTTGTATGAAAGGGCTACCTTATTGATGGGGTAGTGGGTAAATACTATCAGCATTGTCCTCAGTTGGAAAGGGTTATGGTCCTGGCCATAGGGTTTGATCCACCTTATGCTATTTACATGTTATATTGATAATGATATGCGTTTTATGCCCCAGTATCTTATATATATATATGGTTATTATTTCTCCCAGTGCCTATACATCTATATTTGTGTTGATAAACCATTTCCCTTGATTTGGTCCTCTAGTGTGCTATCTATGAATCAATTGTTAATACTGTTCATTTGTTGCTACCTACCTAACCTATGTGTGATAAAATGTATATTGACTCACTGAGTATGAAAATTATCACCCTTTTAGTGGTTTTATCTTTTCAGGTCAATAGTAGAGCTAGTCCAAGATTTTATTGGGATTTAGGCCGTTAGGCGCAGCGAAAAAATGAAAAAAATCCCAAACCAAGATCTCTATGTTGATTAAAATTGAAAATTAATTAAAAGATCAAGATCTTTACCTTTGTGTTCGCAAACCTTTTCTTCACTTGATCACGAAGAAAGGGTTGTAGCAAACCACTATCTTTCCCATAAGATGAGAAAAGCCCGACTAGTAATCCATGCGAAGATCAAACAGCAAGCTTTTAGGAAAGAGGTGCCAAAAATCCTTAGTTGCAAGCCTTAGGATTTTCAGTTTTGATGGAGAAGGAATGGTGGCCGAATTCTTTCTTAATTTTCATCTCAATATTTTCGACCAAGGGATTTGATTTATGATTTAGGGTTTGATTTAATTGTGATCTTATCATATTTACATGTCCCTTAATTAATTAGGTTTTAATCTAACGGCTTAGATTAAAACAATAAGCCTAATGACAATAATGCCATTAATGAAAGGTCAAACACACTCTTTTGACCTTCTACTTATTGATCCTAATATTAACACAATCCAATGGTCCTAATTTAATTAAATACATCATATGTAAAAAATTAAATTAGATAATTAATTTAATCATATTAAATTATTGCAAAAAAAAAAACTCCTTAATTAAATATATGAATTAAATCTCATTTAATCAAAATTTAATTTCCTCTTTGACTTATTGTTTGAAACACTTCTATGTGTGTGACCTAATAGGTTCCCTAATTAAATGGCAAATTAAGCCCTTATTTATTTCCTTAAATTAACTTAGGAAACTCTTAAGTGGAATTCCTATTTCCCAAATAGGAAATTTCAATAAAAGGTAATCCTTGTCCAACAAGGATTATATGAATTAAACTTCTTTAATTCATAATCAATTCTCCAATTGAACCTTTCTAACTTAAGTAGATCATGAGAGGTATATTGCCACACATCATGACCCCAAAGTAATCATAAATTGCTAGTGGTAAGCAGAAACCCTAGCACATGCACAATATTGTGCCACTAGTCCCTTCAAACCCCTTTACCAAGTTCGGTTTAATGTATGGACATTGTGTTAACTCCACTAAGCTAGCTACATTACACTTAGCCCGAATAGTAGTTCCTTGTAATCCGAACATCATTACTAAAATGATTTCCTTAGAGACCATCTCTAAGTACTATCCACTTTGGCCAAAGATTTTCAGTAATGTTCTCATACAAAAGGCCTTAGGTAAAACCCTCCTTCTAACAAGAGTTATGATATCCTTTGTTGACTACTTAAATATCTACAAGTGTGTTAAACTATACTCAATGGCCACACTTTAAGCAGACCCTTTGGGAGAGCTAGGCATGGAATTAAAGTTTAGCATCTTCACTCTAGATCACTCTTAAGCATCTCAAGTCTAACGGCATTTGCACATTCCCATGCAGAGATTTGTCATTAACATTGTTTAGATTTCCATATGACTATCTCCTGCGATCACTCCGATGTACTTACTACTCCTAGTAAGCATTCACATGCTATACTCAAACATCCCAATGT